>JAUZSX010293069.1:0-13950 GCA_034780655.1 Idiosepius hallami
TATATATATATTTCGTTTTAAGGCATACTAATGAATGTTTATACATTGTGCAATATTCTTTTTTTAATTTACATGTTACAAGTTAAACTAATGAGAGAAGAAGCACAGCCTCTCTTTGGGTGGTTGTTGTGTGTTTAGAAATGTCAAAACGAGTCGATTACAAAGTAGGTGCTAGAGCAGTTTAGGAGATCCTTAAGAACATCTAAAATTGCACTCACAAATCTTCTCGTTCGTGATGGACTGGTTAAAAAAAGCCGCTCTGTATACAACTTAAGTGGATAATGTTGTTTCTTTTGATGTGTTGGACACGTTCTAACATAAGTTTTGACTTATCTTTAATCTTCCTAATGTGCACTGTTATCATTGCTGAAGTGCTTTTTCCCTCTACCCTATAACATTTATTTTTTTTAAAGTTTTTTGTAGTTTCAATTAGATCGGTTACTGATCTTATTTTTACCTGAATTGGATGGAGTGCTCAATTAAATGGTATTAAGAGCGATATGTAATATGGTATTATGTTATGAAGAAAATAAACAAGTTATTTCATATACCCTTACGCTATACGTTTTACTCTTTATAGCCGCTCCACAGTTGGTTATTATATTTCACAATTAAAATGAAATACATATAATATTATGTTATAAAGATAACAAACACGTTATTATTTCATAAAACCAAAACACTATACGTTTCATCGCTTATAGCAACTCCCTAGTGGGTTTGTTTATTTCATAATTAAAATGTAATACATATGGTAATATGTTATAAAGATAACAAACACGTTATTATTTCATAAACCCATACACTATACGTTGGTTTATTTCATAATGAAAATGATTTCTTCAGCTCTACTCTTTATAAAGAACTTATATAATCATTTATTAGAACCTTATAGAAAATACAATAAATGAAACAACAAACTCTATTTAAGATGTGGAGCTGAAGAAATCCTTTACAGTATGAAATAAACCAACGCATAGAGTATGGATTTATGAAATAATAATGTGTTTGTTATCTTTATAACATAATACCATATAACATTTATTTTATGTTTTTTATTATTATCACTTTCGATGTTCTTTACAGATAAGGTATAATTATAAATAGCAGAGCCCCTAGGAAATTTCACCCATTACATCTACAGGAGCGTTAGGCAGCAAATTTGTTTTGTTTTTGCTGTTTCCGTAGCATACTTGTTTTTACGAGAAAGATTCACTAGCCCTATGCTCAACCCCCAACCTGGAAGACCTTTTGTGGGCTTTCGAATCAAATTGATGGAACAATAAATAGATCATTTACGGACCATACAGTCATTTTAATGCCTAGAATAATCATTAATTTTTTGGTAAATTTTGTCTCATTCACACATAGCGTTTTTGATAATACAAGTTATACTATTTGATACAAAGCTGGATGGAATATGGGGATTCTACGTTTCCCAAGAGTATTAGTTGACAGTTTAATGCCTAGAATTTTTATTATTACTTTTGATAAATATTATGTTAAACACAGATAGTTATATTAATGACACAAGTTACGGTATTTAATCCATTACTGGAGGTAAGATCAGGATTCAAAATGTCCAAGGGTGTTTTTAATCGACATGTCAACGTAGACTTCGATTCTTACTGGTGTACTACAATTCCAAATTCCGATGTCTATTCACTGGGCAACGTTCGTTTTCTATAAATTACTTAGGTATGGGAATGTAAATTTCACAATCAATATCATGAATTTATATTAGTATATCACAGTGCTTCTGATTGTGCACAAAGTTTGGAAACAAGTTGATTCCTCTCTTTCTCGTCTCAACATGACTGTCATCACTTTTACTTCCGCTTATTTATTAATATAGAAACTAAATTTAATCTTCTTCGCCATATTCGACTTTTGATTAATTTTCAGTTTAGTTCAGGAAGCGTTTGATTAAAATAACCAGCATTGCTCTTCTTATTAATAACCAAATAAACAGCAGAACAGACACTGACCATTATGCATATTTAGAGTATAAATACGTTTGATAAGGGCAGCGAGGGTGGAGCATTGGTAAAAGCTCGGACTATAGAACGGTATGACGCAAGTTCAATTCCAGTCAGAACCATTTTATCTACCGTTAACTGCCTCGGACAGATAGGGGTCGTTCACTTTGGAGAGTATTATCACATTTAGGTAAAGGCCAACACTGATTTCAAAAACCCAAAAAAAGTCCTCCAGTTTAGAGATCGGGCACATGATTAGTGACCCTTTCTCGTAAAACAAGTATGCTACGGAAACAGCAAAAAAATTGCTGCTACAAAGCACCGCTGGGTTTAACGGTAGACGATGATACAGATGAGAAGATAACCGTGCAGGAACCAAATGCTTGCATATTTCTTCTCGGACATACACACACGCGCGCACGCACACACATATGTTTACATATATATGCATGCATGTATAATATATATCAATATGCATCGGGTAGATGCAGCCAGTTTACTCGGGAGAGTAACTCATCTATGTAAAGGACAACACTGATTACAAAAGCCCAGCGATATAATGGGTACATAAAATGACCTTGTGCTTATCTTTTGTATATACTGTCATATATGGTGTATATACACACAAAATATTCCAATATAACCTGGTTCGGGCTGAATTTTTTCTTCCTTCCAAATCCCACAACGATGTTCTCTTGACGATCCATATATATATATATATATATATAATTTTGTGATACATGATTGAATCCATAAAGCATGATCCGGCGTTAAATGACTCAAAAACATTGATGTCGATTAAACAGTGCATATTGTGTTATTCAGAAAACTACTTGTAATAAAAAAGATTTGTTTTAAAAAAATCATATTTTTATTGGCCTTAAATGGCCTTAAATTGTTGATATGTCGTAAAACAATACCAAATCAACATCTTTATTTTATCTTTCTTACCCTATATCCGTTAATCAACCATATGATGTCAATCTAATACTTTATAGGGCTTCAGTCAGGTCGTTTAAAATTGAGTCTGGGCGAGATTGAATACGCCAAATCATTCTAAATTATGAAACTAATTGAATCTTAACACTGCCGTTATTGTTGCGACTCAAATTTCAAAATTATACTGATTTTACATCATGAAGATCGGGAGAGAAAATTTGCAAACAATTGAAGACTTACACACAACAAAATATTAGGTTGTCCCAAAAGTTTGGGGAAGCGTATCAACAATTCTTTTATTAGAAATCGGATGTATTTGTTCTTCCACCAGATCAAAAAGCTTCATCCAAACATCTCTTTTAGGTTGTCCCAAAAGTTCGAAGGAAACGTGTAAAAACTTCATTGATTCCAACCCGGGAAGTCCATTTGACCTAGTGGGTAGGCAGACAAACTTCCGAATCTTAGTACGCGAGTTCGAATTCAAGTCGTTCGATATGCGGTCATAATTTCATAATACCCTGGGGAAATGCGTAAATTCCCACATTCCCTCCAGCTATGGGTTAAATAGTGAACATTGTTTTATCAAACAATAAAGCAAAATATCTACGTGTGCACACATAGATAAGTCCTTGGCATTAAATAAAAGGTTGATATGCCATAAAACACATACAAACAAACGATTTGAAGCTGATTAAATGGTAGTTTCAAAAGATTCAAAAGCTTACAGATCGATGACAGAAATGTCTTGGAAAATAATGGTCTTTATTAAATTGTCCCAAAAGTTCGGGGAAGCGTGTCAAGAATTATTTTATTCGTAGCCGACTGAATGGTACTTTCACCAGACGCGAAAAGCTTGCAGATCGATGACAAAAATTCTTTATCAGGTTGTCCCATTTCATTTGAAGATACGTTCATTTGTTTATTTGAGTTTATTTTACGGTATATCAACTTTTTTCGATTGTTTAACTCCGGAACAATCATTCTGAATGACTTTTTTTTTTCTTTTTAGACACCAGTATTCTTTTAAATAACACAATTTGCACTATCAAGTGCATACCTGTGGGGAAATGTGGGGATATATAACATTCCCAGAGGTATTATTCCAAATTTGAACGTAAACGAAATAACTGGGTTTTAAACGTGCACATGTTACGATTCCGAAATGTGACTGCCTATGAACTATGGGAAGTGGATTTCCATGGCTAGTACTATGTTTACTTTTTCGGGAAAAAACCTAAGTTACGAACAACACCATTTTTACGTATTCGTTATATACCTGGGCTTTTGTAATTCACGTTGCCCTTCACCTAGATAAGTTAATCTCCAGAGTTAACGAGCCTGGGGCAACTTAAGGTAAAGGCGTTGGTTTTAAATGGGATTTGAAATCGCGCAATAGAACTCCAGAGCCCAAAGTTTTGCCATTTCTGAAGTAAAAATAATGATTTTGACTGGATTTGAACTCGTGTGATACGATTCCAGAGTCTATGCTTTTACCAATGCTCCACCCTCACCGCGCATCGTCAAGTGATTAAACAAGTATGAAATACTATTAATACTTTCTTGCGTGCAGGTTCGGTTTAATGAAGAAAATCATCCGAGGAGCGAAATATGCATGAATTATGGATCTGTGTTATGAACTCATATAAGCAGATGAGGTTATGGCCTAGTGAACCGGGCGTCAGCTGAAATCTGGCTATGCTGATTTGAAGACTTATTACTAAATTGAAGAATTGCCTTTTGGAGTGGAGAACTGCTGAAATATGTTCGTATGTCAGCGGCAACAGATTCCTGGTGCGCATTTCTCATGATTTTGAACCAAAAAGTTCAATAGGTCACCACAGTGCTTTTTCCAATTCCGTTGGGTCGCTTTTACTTCGACTGGGTTTCTTACTTATTTATTGAGTACAAACGCCAAAATTAGATATTTAACCGGAACTGATATTAAAAGTTTATGCGCAACTGTCTGAAATATGAAAGCCCACGAGGCTATCGAATTATTGATGACGTTATCCAATAAAATCGGATTGTTCCAAGCTGATATATTTTTGCTTTTCAACTGCTTACTAATATGAAATAATTTAATACGTAACTTGGTTGGTTGTTTTCCTTTTTAACGGCACATCAACTTATTTAATTATAGGCGGTGAGGGTATTGATAGATGCTTCGGCTCAGGTGGCCTATTATACGAGTTTAAATCCCAGTCAAAGTCATTTCATTAACTTTCAGAGGTGATAGAAACATGGACTCTGTAATCATATTATACGAGTTAAAAGCCATTATATTAAGTTTTCGGAAGTGGTAAACGCTTGGACTCAGAAATCGTATAATACGAATTCAAATCCGAGTCAAAACCAACGTATTCATTTTTCAGGAGCGGTAAAAGCTTGGACACTGGAATTGTATTTTCCGAGTTCAAATCACAATCAAAACCTTTTTCATTCACTTTCAGGGGCGGTAAAAACTTGGACTCTGGAATCGTATTACATGAGTTCAAATCCTAGTCAAAAGTAGTGTCTTTAACTTTAGCAACCTCGGGGAGATGAGGCTCCTCAACCCGGGAGAGTAATTCATCTGGATGAAAGGCAACAAAAACATTTCAAAGGAAGAAAAAACGATATGATCTATTATAATCTATTAGTTTTACGTATAAAATTTCGTGAATAATTTAATTAAAAAAAATGATATTTATTTATATTATTTATTTCAGTAATAATGGCCTTGGCATTATGAATATTGCTCATTCGTTTTTTCTTCCTTTAAAATATTACGCAATCTTTTGACCGCTTTCTATATAATTATATTCTGATTTCTTTCAGGAAAAATGCCTTTGTATTATGTATATTGTTCATATAGTTTTTTTTCTTTAAAATGTAACCTAACTTTTTGACCACCCTGTATATTTATATTCTTCTTTCTTTCAAGAATAATAGCCTTCACATTATGTATATTGCTAAATTTGTTTTTCTTCCTTTATAATGTTACCTACTTTTTCTACCCTCCTGTAGATAAATTAGGTATGAAACATTACTTTTGAAACTACCCTCGTAAATTAAAAAACACGTTTTACTGATTAACTAGGGAGTTTATTGCTTTCAAAAATCCCAAAATAACGAGGAAGTTTTAATTTAAAAATAAATCTTCTCTAAAATGACATTTTCTTGTTTCTCTTTCTGATTTAATTTGGTTCTCTGCGCTTTGCTTTGTTTTAAAGATTGTGTTTATTAACTTATGGCAATCTATTTCACAATCAGTTTATTTTTTTGCCGAAAGAAAATGATTATTCAAATATGTCATTCGGAAAGATGACTTTGTGCCAACAGCATAAGATATGATGCTCACTTTAGTATAGAATTCATTTGCTTAAATTTGTTCATCTATCCTGAGTGTAGGTCACAAAATTAAAAATCTTGAGTGATAAATACATTTGGCCCCACAGACTAGAGCATGATGTTCAAGTTAGTATTAGCATTCTTTTGCCTATTTTTTTATTTTTCTTGTCTAAGTGTAGGTCACAGAATGAAAAGTCTAGAGTGATAAATACGTTTGGCCCTCTAGCATATTAAAACAATGTCTCATTTATGAACCGTTCAAACCCCGGGGATTTGTATCTAACTTCATTAATGGTAAGTGTCAATATTGAAAATGGCATTGGTCGATGACTGAACCAATCGTAGAGCAGACTCTGGAGAATGGTAGGGTCATCAGAATTTCCAGCAATTGAAAGAAGGCTGTTCAATTTAAAATCATTTTTTTGTTCTTTATTTTTTTAAATTTTTTCCCTCTTTTTTCGATACATAATACACGCGGGCACTACCTGTCAAATATTGATTTTTTGCAATCTATTGACAAACGATTTTTGTTGTTATATTAACGAAGCACTTAATCCTGATGCGTTTGGTTTAAATTTTTCTATCGGGATTTTGATATGGTTTTATTTCTATTAATCTAAACGGCGAGTTGAAGCATTAGTAAAAGCTGGGATTATGGAATAGTATTGCGCGAGTTCAAATCTCAGTCAAAACCATTTCATCAACTTCCATCTACCTCGGGTAGATGGGGCTCGTTAACTCAGGAGTGTATCCTATCAAGGTGAAGTGCAACAACTAGCGGCGAGGTGAAGAATTGGTAAAAACCAAGACTATGGAATAAATAGTATTACGCGAGTTCAAATCCCAGTCTAAACATTTCATCTACTCTTAGCTGCTGTGGTTAGATATGGCTCGTTAAAGTGGGTGAGTGTCATATCTTGGTGAAGTACAACACTAATTACAAATCCCCCTAAAAGGGTCATTCAAATTGTAAAAACACATATACTATGGAAAAAGCAAAAAAACAAATTTGCTGTCTAATGCACCACTGTGGTGTTAAGTAAAAAGAGTGTAAGAAAGAGGGTGTTCCAGTAGCTTGGAAAGATGAGAAATTTTTTTACCAGGTGTGTCTGATATATTATGCGTCTATATAATATATAAAACACATATACATACAAGACTGAAAGAGCGAATACAAACACATAAATTGTATAACTTCAATAGTATTTATTCAACAGCGGTGTTGTTTTGAGTCTGCTGTTTCACTTTTTCTTTCCTTCTCTCTTTCAGTCACAGGTAGCGAGGAATTGAAGGAATATAGATAGGCTATGTTCTCTAGATCGCCTGTCAAGTTGTCACTCTGGTAGAGACGTTTCTGTTGGTGCGTGTGTTTCACTTCTAGCTATGCGTCGTTTCCATTCTTCTTTTTTCTTCTCTGCTTTATATAAATATTCCAATCCGATCCCTGATCTCAAACCAAAGCTTCACAGCCCTCCTTCTGGTGACGTAATTAGCACCACGGCCCATTGTTTGACTCGAGCATTTGCTGGTTCAATCCTAGTGAAGGCTCGCATTTTGTTACAGTGCCAAAGAATCATTTGCGAACATTTGGGCAACATCATCTTTAAAATCTAATTTTCAAGAATCATACACCACTATGAAATAGAGAAACCAATAAAGTTTCACCAATCTCACATTTTATTTACAGCTAACTTCTGTCCAAGTTATTGGAACAACCTTTAAATAATAATCATCATTATAATTGGCAGTCACTCGTAATTGAGTATGACAGTCATGTATCTTGATCCCTGGGGTCCTTCAGATTAGCGTATAGGTTTCATCTTGGGAAGACCCCAATGCGTAATGACTTTTAACGTGGGGAGGCTGATTCACCTGTAGCCACCACACGGCAGTAGAGGGGCAGGTTCCAATCGAAAACCACAACAACTGGAAAACCTTGTGTGTTACAATCAACCTAATAGCGATGCCGTCCGGAGCTTAGGATTCAGGTAAAGCCACCCATGGTGATACCGTTGAATTTTCGTAGTATTATTCTTTTTATAGTTTCAAAATTGACCAACCCTAGTATGTATGTAATTCTTATGTTATTAGCAATGTTCAGCGAATTATTTTTTGATAGTTCCAAAATTGACCAACCCTACTATGGATGAAATTTCTTAAGTTATTTTGCAACTTTTCTCTGATTATTCTTTTTATAGTTTAAAAAATCAACCTACCCTAGTATGTATGTACTTTCTGGTATGATTTTGCAACATTTCTCGGATTATTCTCTTTATACTTAACTTCAGAAACCGCCGATCCTTTCGTATATAATATGTTTCTTTAACATACCCATAATTAGTTGAAAGTCCCGGCACCCTGGCAAAATTGTGCAATACTTCTAAAAACCAGAAATTTTATATAAATCACAGTTTTATTTTATAGTTAAAAAATGTTATGTCTGCTGATAATTTTTTAAAGAATATATGAAGCATTAAAAAAATAAACTTTTCGATGATAATTCGTTCATGTCAACAACATTCTTAAAAGTTAAGATTTTTGGTATCAATTTTGAAAAGGTCAAATTTGTGATATTATTTCGACGCAGAATTTTGCTGATGCAACTGAAATTGAAAAAAAAAACGTCTGCATTAAAATTCCAGCATGTCATACAGTCAGGGATGATCTCATCTTTAGACGTAATACTTTGTTCCAAAAATTCGTCAAAAGTTCGTAAACACTTGCAAAAAAATTAAAATTTAACTCATAAAGTAATAATAAAAAACAACAAAAATTATTCGTAAAAATCAAAGCCATCAATTTATTCTTACTTTTGAGGATGCTTTAGTAAATTTTAAGTTGACCAAGGAGTTCGTAAACAATTGCAAAAATTAAAATGTTGCTATTAAATGGTAAAAAATACCTAAATCAACAAAAAATCTTAGTTAAAAATTTTACGGGCCGCAAAGTTTGAGCATTGGTAAAAGCTTGAACTCTGGAATCTCAGTAAACGGGTTCAAATCCCTCTCTAAACCACAATATTTATCTTTAGCTGCATCGGGAAGATGGGGCTCGTAAACTTGGGATAGCAACTCATCTAGTTAAATGGCAAAATGTAAAATGTCCAGGTATACAGAGCATGTAATATTGTCTTGTGTCAAACTTGGGTTGTGCTCGACCAAGTGAATATAATATTCCTTAGAATAAAGAGTATCAATGTAGAATGACGGAGATATATACTTCCGAGGAACAAAAATTTTGTTTGTTTGTCGAGCAGCATATCAACCATTTTTATTGAATGATTGATTTATTTATCCAGCATATCGACTTTCATTAGGAAATTCAATGTTGACAGCTGTTTAGATGCTCTACCTAGTTTACTTGTTTTACAGTTTTTGTTTGTTTATGTTTGTTTTTTTTATAATTAGTTTGGTTTTATATTTTTAGATTTAGTCCAGTCTCTCTCAAAAATGAGAGAATGTGCAGTTTTTAAATATGTCTTTCATATTGTTGGTTTTTAGCTGGCGTTTTCTCGCAGCAGCATAATCTTAAAATTTTAAGAAGATATGTTTGATTGTGCAAGTTTTCTAACATGTCATGCATTGTGGTGGTTGTTTTTGTTTTAAATTTAAAGGGAGTGAGTAAGCTTTGTGGGCCCAATGTGTCTTCTAAATATAACAACTTGTTCTTTTCTTGATTCTGGTGAGAATAATCCTCATTCTTCTTAAGTTGGAATAATCTGAAAGAGTTTATTTGTGCTATTATTCCAGAATTGTTATTATTAAAAATTTTTGCAAAATCGTTTATTGATTTTATGTTCAAATCTATGTACGGATTATTGATGTTTTGGGGTTCAGATTTTAGATCATTTAATGCGAGGAAAATCAGTTTTTGATAAGCGTTCGATTTGTCCACATGCAATCTTTTTTTTGGGTGGAGGGGGAATAAGACAATGTCCACAATCTATAGCCTGGAGAAATCTCGGGTATTCAAACTTTTCCAATAAGGAACACAAATGTATCGGCTTGGATTCGAACTCGCATATTATGATTCCAAAGTCCGACTGCTCAGCCACTGGGCCAAGTGAATCGCTTCTTGTTATTTATTTTTCAATTTTGAATTCAAAAACAATTTCATAAAGAATAAAAAAGGAAAATACCATGGATATTTGGTTGATATCAACCATTAATCATTTTTTTATGATCCGACATTTCGGCCCGACATTTAACAAAATCTTCAACGATTATTTTATGTTCGTTTTATTTTTTTATTGTTTTATAAATATTAGGTTTCCATGGATTTTTCTAATAATTGCATTAAATCAAGTTCTTTCCAATACAATTAAAATAAAGATTAATAAATAAAATACTGGAACTAATAGATTTTGGTTTTTGTTCCTTACAGAAATTTCATAATACGACTCTGGTCCCAATTTATGATGCGGCCATGTTTCTTGAAATTATTTTTTTGGTACTAAAATTTTGAAAAAAACAATAGATTAGATGTTGATTTTTTGGTGACAAGAAAGACTATTGGGAAAAGTTAAGGAAACATTTCTTGAGATCTTATAAACAATAAGTGATTTTGTTGCTGATGACAGGACAGCCAATTGGAAAAAGTTAAGGGACAATTTCTTGTGATTTTATAAACAATATTTTTTTTAAATCCCTCTCATCAATTTTACCATCTACTAAAAGTTATTTTTGTTCACTCAAAAGGCAGAGTATATGGTTTGAAATTGAAATAACGAATTCATGAGACTAAATTTCATTTTTGTATTTATTTTATTTTATTGTTTTTTTTCTAGTTTTATATACAATATTTTCAAAACATACATTTAACCTCTTTTATAGAGGAATAAAAGTTTTATTAGGGATAAATTTCTGGGATTTTTATGCAGTGTATTTCCAAATATCCCTGTTACCACTTTTAAAGGCTAATAAAATTAATCTTTTTTTTTGTCTGGTGACAAGACAGGATATTGGGAAAAGTTATTGAAAAATTTCGATTTTTTACACAATCTCTTAAAAATAATAAACGCCACTTCTACAGGCTAATAAAAGTATTGTATTTTTTCTAAAGACAAGACAACCTATAAAGATGATTCAGGGACTTATCTTTAAAGATTTTATACACAATATTTCAAAAATTTCCCCAGCACTTTTACATGACATTAAAAGTTTATTTTTTGTTTGGTGACAAGACAGCCTATTGGGAAAAATTACTGAAAATTTTCTTATGATTTTGCAAACAATATTTTTCTAAATCAATCTCACTAATTTTACAGGCTAAATAACGTGTTTTTTTTTATCAAGACGGCCTATACGGAAAAGTTACAGAAATATTTCTCATGATTTTTCACACAATCTTTTTAAAAGAAATTCTCCCAACCACTTTTACAGGCTAAGAAAACTTACTTGTTGGCCTGTAAAAAGTTGGTGAATTGGGGAAAATTACACATTTTTTTCTTATCTTATACATAATGTTTAATCAAATCTCTAACACCACTTTTACAGGTAAATAAAAATAATTTTTGGCTTAGTAACAAGATAGACCATTTTAACTGTTACGAAAAATATTCCTACTATTTTATGCACAATCTTTTACAAAATTCTCTTCATCATATTTACAGGTTATCAAAGGTGATTTTTTGTCGATGACAAGCTACCATATCCATACAAAATCTATTTTTTATGACAATCGAGTTTATAATTTATTAATTTATTTATTTATTTATTTATTTATTTTAAATACGAGTTTTTGCTTCGTATTCAATTGTTTCGAAGCATTGTGTATAACAAATGCAATTTAAAATAGAGAAAAATAGATTTATGTCTTTACTTCGAACCAATTTCTTATTGAATAACATGTAATATTTCATTCTGATTTAACGCTATTTTCTTAAATCGAAACAACAATTGACGTCGATGCATCTTATAGATGACCTCTGTGTATTTCAAATTTTAATAACTTGGATTGGGGATATATTGGGGTGGGATTCTGCTTTTTTTTGTTTAAATTCATTTAAATGGAAGAATTACGTGATTCTCAATATAATTCTTAATTCACAATATTGTATTATTTTTGACTGAAAGTTGAAATTTTTTCTGTAACATTATCTTTTCGACCTAGATTTAGCAGAATTACCAACTAGTCCCTCACATTCGTTCTATTCGGTGCCCACTCATGTCCGAGTATCGGGTCTATCATCTGTCCCCTATTTTCTGAAATGTCTCTATTAGATGATTTGCAAGGCCCAACCAAGTTCATAAATAAAATTCTAGTTAAAAAAAAATTGTTACTTCTTTTGCATGGCGAACATAGAGTCGACTCCTTGATTTAATTTCGTGGGAGGGTAGTTAGCCCTATGCAGCTTAGCATTTTCCCGAAAGAAGACTGCAAGGCAGCAGGATTTGAACATTCCTATCTCTTATTCTTTATGCCGTGAAAAGGCCCACAAGGCATCGATGTTTCCCTGGGCTGTTTGTTGACTCCTATGTTTTTAATGACAACAATATGCACCTTTTTTACCCATAGCTAGAGTAAATGCAGGGATTCATACCTTTTCCCAAGTGTATTAGTCGAATTAAGGACGCCAATGGAACGTTTAGTAATCGAACTGACATATGACGATTCCGAACCCGACTGCCTACCTTATAAATTAATTGAACCTTTCCCGCGATTCGAACTTGCATATTAACCCTTTAAACCCTAAAGATCCAATATATCAACGCTGGTGATTTAAGGCAAAAGAAGACACACTAAACACCAATATTTCGGCTTTAATGTTTGGAGTATGACATAACTAAATTAAAAACTAATCACTCTGAGCTGTTCTATTAAATAACCATATTAGGTTGGAAATTTTGGTGTGTCTATTTTTGCCTTAGGTTTCTTAGGCCGATATATCGGCCCATTAGGGTTGAAAGGGTTAAGGTTCCGAAATCTGACTACCTAGTCAGTAAGTCAAGTCGACCTTCTTTGCGATTAGAACTTGCATATGCCGATTCTAAAGTCCGACTAGCAAACAACTAAGCCAAGTAGATCTCCCAGCAATTCAAACACGTGCATTACTTTTCCGAATTCCGACAGCTTATCGACTAAGCCAAGTAAAACACCTCTGCGATTCAAACTGCCTAGTTACTGGGCCAAGTGGACCTTCCGAGTGATTCGAACGAACATCTCAAGATTCCGAAATCCGAGCGCCTTCTCACTAACCCAAGTGGACCACTCCAACCACCCAATAGAATCGAAATGATTTTTACGAGACAAGACGTTTCACAGCTGGTGTTAATGTATAAACAGCTGCCATTTGAATCGGCTTTCGTTTAATATTTATTTTTTTTTATTCTATTTTAATCTATTTTTCATCTTTCCTTTCTTTTTAAGCTTATCAACTGTAAAAGACACTTCTAATCACCGAAAAAGGGAATTATGTAAACCTATTGAAGTATATGATTAGAAATTCTGTTTTTGTGTCCGAAAGTAAATTGGAAAAATGTTAGAGTCTTACAGCTGTTGCATCGCATCTTTTACATTGGGGTTTTACTAAAAGCGGAGTTATTTATGAAGAAAAAATGGCAACAGGAAGAAAGTTTATAGATATCATCAAATATAATGGCTAGATTAAATATTGTAAAAATGTGGTTTCGTCATTTTTTTTAATTTATTTATCAATTGGTTTTATTGATAAAAATAATAATTTAGATTCCTTATATATATA
>JAUZSX010293099.1:0-13942 GCA_034780655.1 Idiosepius hallami
TTATGTAAATATATATATATATATATATATATATATATATATATATATATATATGCGTATATGTGTGTTTATGTATATATGACATGTGTGTGCGTCTATGTGATGAATATAACATCAACTGTATTTGGTGTCAATATAATATGCAGAAATAGTATATTTATAAATATGTCAGTGTGTGTCTATTTGTATGTGTCTTGTATGTGAACACAGCAGTTTTTATTCTGACTATTGTCCACATCTTTATTGCTATTTCTTTTACAACGTTTCGACCGTTTCAACCCTCGGTCTTCCTCAGTTATAAAATAATTCATATTTATTCGGCTGTTTTCGTTGTTCATATTGTACCTGTCTTCGTGTGTGTTTTCTTTCTGTCTCATGAACATAGACTTATCTTTATTTGATTACTAGGGCTGTGACAGTATTCTTTTATTAAAAAATATGCTTGTCAGATCCCTAGTTATTAAGGCTGTGACAAGAATATTTTTTATAAAAGTATGTTGTATCGGCTCGACTAATAAGTAAAGAATTAAAAGAAATGGTAAAATTTCAAAATAGTCAAATGTGTGACAAGAAAAATCTTCATTAAAAGCATATTATCACAGCCCAATTGATTACATATTTATATATGTATGTGTGTGTGTGTATGTGTGAATCATTTGTGTATAAAAATGTTAATTGCACGCGCCTTTCTGTACACTTCAAGACTAACGCTCTTTCCGGATCATTATTTCTTCTCATTTTTTTCCTGTTGTTTTTTGTTTGGTCGATGCAAATGGAATTCAATTTAATGTCGTTGTTTTTGTCATTGATCCATTTTGATTGTCAGGAAAATTGAATGCAGACAAACTCCGCTTGAAATTGGAAGCTGCCATTAAAAAAAATGACCCAGATCTTCTGGAGAAAGTGATAGGCGAGTGTGTCAGTTCTGGATACTCAGAGCTTATGCCTGATGTTCAAGAAGCCAGACTTCGTCTGGAATCTCTAGAAGAAGGGGAAAGAGGTTTGTCTCATTCATTTACATCTTTTCATATTTTCTATCTTCAAAAACAAATACAATAGAAATTTAATAAATTCTAATCATTTTTGATTCACCTTTTTATGTATTTAAGTTTTTTTTTATAAAGACAATATTTGTAATTTAAAATTTGTTATTCAATATTCTTAGAAAATCTGATTTAGCCTTAAAATAGTTATTTTATTGTTAAAAAATATTTCAGTTCTAATAAGAAATTTTCCTCTGATGGAAAAAAAGTAACATTCATATCTTTTTTGTGCCTTTGTCTGTCGTTGTGTCTGTGCATGCTTGATCTGTCTGAGTTTGTGTGTATCGGTGCAAGCTTGATCTCGCTGAGTGTGTCTGTGTCTGCGCAGGCTTGATCTGTCTAGTGTTTTTGTGTCTGCGCATGCTTAATCTGACTGAGTGTGTTTGTGTCTGCGCATGCTTGATCTGTCTGAGTGTGTTTGTGATTGTTTGCACATGCTTAAACTCTTTGTGTTTGTGTCTGCCTATGCTTGATCTGTCTGTATTTGTGAATATTTTCACATGTTCTATCTGTCTGAGTGTGTTTGTGTATGTCTATGCTCGATCTGTATGAGTGTGTTTGTGTATGTCTATGCTCGATCTGTATGAGTGTGTTTGTGTCTGTTTGTCTATGCTCGATCTGTCTGAGTGTGTTTGTGTCTGTCTATGCTCTATCTGTCTGAGTGTGTTTGTGTATGTCTATGCTCGATCTGTATGAGTGTGTTTGTGTCTGTTTATTAATGTTTGATATGTCTGAGTGTGTTTGTGTCTGTCTATGCTCGATCTGTCTGAGTGTGTTTGTCTGTCCATGTTTGATATGTCTGAGTGTGTTTGTGTCTGTCTATGCTCGATCTTTATGAGTGTGTTTGTGTCTGTTTGTCTATGCTCGATCTGTCTGAGTGTGTTTGTGTCCATCCATATTTGATATGTCTGAGTGTGTTTTTGTCTGTCTATGCTCGATCTGTATGAATGTGTTTGTGTCTGTTTGCTCATGCTTGAACGCTCTGAGTATGTTTGTCTCTGTTTACCCGTGCTTGATCTGTTTGTGTTTGTGTCTTTATGCACATGTTTGTTTTGTCTGAGGGTATTTGTATCTGCATATGCTTGAACTGTCTGAGTGTGTTTGTGTCTGTCCCTGCTTGAGTGTATTTGTATCTGTTTGCGCATGCTTTAATTGTATGAGTGTGTCTGTATCTGTTTGCGCATGCTTAAACAGTCTACGTGTGTTTTTATTTGTTAGCGCCTGATTATCTGATCAGGATTAAATTGTGTTCGTCTATGCATGCTCCTAGTTTTGGGATATGTTAGTGTTTGTGCATGTTTGAATGATCTGAAGATTTTTGTGTTCTTCATTTTCAAACCGATTCATCATTAAATGTTTGAATTGATTTCGATGTTCATTTAAAACAAATGGATAAACCTTTTTAAATACGGATGTTTTGTTTTTCAAAAATAAACTTGTTAATTTCCTTTATTAGGCTCAAAATCCTTTACTGGTTTCCACATGAAATTTCCTAGTATGACTTTGTTTGGGAAAAAGGATGCAAATGAAGGTTCGACATTTTGTTCTTTTTGTATTCAACATAAAATTGTTTTAATGAAAAAACATTTAATCTATTCTTGAGAAAGAAAACAGCACTTGCAGCAATATTCTAAGAAAGTAAAATTCTGATATTTTAGTATGTATAGCCTTGGCCAAAAGTTTTGCAACAGTAAAAAAAAAAAGAAAAACGAATTTTTCATAAAAAACACAAAACAAGAAAATTTTGTTTTAGTATTTTTAAAATTAATATTTAAACTATTTAAAATTAAAAAAGAATATTCAAATTAATGTATATTAACTTTTGACATTAAACATAATAGTTTATACGCTTCTCCCTATTTCTAAGAATTAGTTTTATTCATTTTACAATACACTCAATTTATGATTTGAAAAAGTTAATTGCATAAAATGGCCAAGACTTTTGTAGAGCAGTTTCAAATTCAATTGTTGTTGTTAGAACAGCTTTAAAATGGCTGAAACTATAAACTTTTGCACAGTGTTGCAAAACATTTGGCCAGAGATTCAGGCTATCTACAATTTTTTTAAATAGCTACTTTTCTTTTATCACGCTACTTTTTAACGCTTCAAATCTAGGTTCCACACTTAGAATTATTTTATCTGGCATCACGTCATTATTCTTAAAATTTAAAACAAAAGTCATCTATAAAATAGTTACCGCTTGTCACATCGTTGTTTTGTTTATATTTTATTTTTCCACCTTCATAATAAATCAGTGTTAATAAATCAATCATCATCTCTTGCATTGAAAGTCTTTGTGGTTTGCCATCTTCTCCTCATCATAATTTGTTTAGCTAATTTGTTAATTTCATATATGTTATTCAAACTAAACTGACCAATTGTAACAGGGTTGTCTCAAGATCTTAATTCATAATCATCTTAGAAAAAATGAAGAAAAAAATGTCGAAATTTCAAAACGAGACTCGACAAGAAATTACTTCATTTCTCGTCTTATCTCGTTCGGCTGCCATATTGACATGTGCTCTGAGATCCCTTCAATATAAAACAATTCAATAAAGATTTCAATAAAAAAACAACTATGTAACACAACGAAAGATACATTAGGAAATGCTAAACGCCAAAGATATAAAAATCATCGATGGATAGACATTTTCAGTTGTTTCACGTCGAGGTTGATTAAAAAATTATCTGCATTGAATAATAACGATTTATTATAGAAAAAGTCCAGATACATTTTTTTACTCATCTTCGCAAATATATATTTCTCTATTTATTTTTAAAGAATAATTGTGAAAATGTTAAATTAAAAATTTAAAAGGAAACAAAAAAGATAAAGAAAACAAATAACTATTAAAACTCTTTTCGATGATAAACATAGGTATAAATATATATATATATATATGTGATTACCATTTAGATGCTATTTCTGCGGACACATTACGCCAGCAATTGGAATCAGCAGTGAGGCACAACGACAAGTTAGCCCTTGAAAGACTTATTCCAGAAGCCGAAGCTGCCAAATATCCAGAATTGGGATATGATTTACGAGAGGCCCGACAAGCTCTCCACAAAATGGGAGGTGGATATGGAGGTTAGACAACAACTCAAAATCAATATATTTTATTCTTATTAATTTCTATAAATATTTTATTTCTAATATTTTAAATTAAATTATTTCTAACTTAGAAAGCTTAATTTTTACAAAGTAAATTAAATGATTCAAAATTATTATTAGAAATAAAACCAATGTTTTGCTATACGATCTCCTTTTTCCCTTTTTGCTTTGGTAGACGATCTCAATCATCGAAATTTTACAAATAGAACTTTATTTGCCTCTGTATGTGTGTGTGTTAGTGTATCTGTAGGTGCGTGGCTTTATTCCCCATACACTCCAAAATAGCTGGACAGATTTTCTTGAAAACTCAGACAATTGTACATCATATGTCCTTAGATATTGTTTTTGAATGACTCCAATAAGTATCAAAAATCGATAATCGAAAGAAAAATCTGCTTTTAAAAAATTGTTCAATTTTAACAAAATTTCACACATTCTCATAGTTAACCATTGAAAGAAATGTTCAAAAGTTTCATCAACACAAACCCACAAACTACTTTGCCATTTTTTGGTCAAGGAACTTAAAATTTGATATATAGATCATTCGGTCTTATGCAACAAATTTGATTTGGGTTTTGGTCAGAAAAATTGCTGGTCAGTGTTCTAACGCAATACCCGGGAAAGGCCAGGGAATATTGCTAGTGTAAAATAGAAAAGATACAATGTTGAAACGTGAAAGAATTAATGAAAGTAAACTTGGGGCGTTCTGTCCATTACTGTGAAAAAAAAAGGATGTTGAGGAGTGGTAGTTACAGATAGTAGTTTCTGCTTCAGTTGAGTGTGAGGATTATTGCCTAATATGGAAAGGCCACTAGATTCGTGGAGGAGGATGAGACAGGCTTCTTTCATTATAAAAGTTCCTCTTAATCCATATTTTAGCCACAGAGCAAAGAGCATTAATTACTTGCTGTTAGCATCTTTCTTTGTGTGTAACGTTTATCTGAAGCATATAGGACCGAACTATACGTTGTTTTAATTAATTATAATAAATTAATTCACAAAAGTAAAATGAAGCTCAAAACACAACATTTGGAAGAAACAAATAATCCTTTTTATTTTACTTTTCAATCTGGTGTGTGTGTGTGTGTGTGTGTGTGTGTGTGTGTGTGTGTGTGTGTGTGTGTGTGTGTGTGTGTGTGTGTGTGTGTGGATACAGTTCTTTCGCCTAGTTATTGTTTTAGGTAAACAGGCACTGTTGAAACATTCTTAATATCGACCCATCAAGTTATGGATTTGAGGGCTGACCCTTGTTACCCAACCGATCTTGGTGACGCTGCCTTGCTCTCGCTTGACGACGACTGTTATGTCTGTGTCAGAACAATCTCCTTTTTTATATTTTTTCAAATAGATCTTTCGAAAACAATGTGACGTCATCGATCACCTGAACTACACGACACATTCAAAAATGTTTCTCTCCAATATTATAATATATTTCCAAACCAGATTTATTCCTTTACGAAACCCAGTGGATTTGGTATTCTATTTGGAAGAGAATCCTTTTAAATAACGCTTCATAATCTATTCATTTCTTCGGCATTTTGTCCTCATGTTCATAGTTATTGTTTTCACCACCAAACAAGAAACAATAAATAAGTTTATAAATTCCCAAAATTCAGCCATAATAGTCCCACGGGCCAAGAGGAAAGAAAGGTCGAGTCTCAATGGTTCCGGATGAGCATTGTCTGAAGATAGGAGTTTCAGTCCTACCCAAAGGCAGCAATTACTCGGGATACATTTCTACCATTTTCCCTCGGTCACGGTCGATACATCTAAAAAAGGCCATAAAATCAATTGTTCAGAACACAGTGAAAACAATAATAATGAAGACGATGTTAAATTCCACAAGAAATAAAATGTAGTGGATTAGGGTGCAAATAGGATTGATTTAAGCCCCTAGATTTTACGCGTCCGTAGAATTAATCCTTCTACCTTGTTGAAAATTACTCACTCGTGCTTTTTAACCGAGAATAAATTACCGTAACCCTAACCCTTCTAATCCTTTAGCTGATGACCCTGCAGTCGACCCAAGGCGCTGTAGGAGGCGCGACAGGCATTTTTGCCTAAACAGATATATACAATGAACTTCAAAAGTGAATTGAGATCGCTAATATTTGTTGAGATTGTCTACTGAAACAAAAGCATGACTTTGAGATCATATACCAAAACAAAACGAAAATAAATCATTTATTTAATCCGATCGATAAGAATTCTCTATTTGAAATTGGGATTTCTGCTCTGAGTTTCACTTAAATCAAGTTTTGATTATCAGGTTTTCTGACCCCGGATGTGTTACGATATCAATTGAAGACCGCCATTAAATCGAAGGATAAGAAGTTTCTGGTGACCACAATCAAAGAGAGTGTCTCATCGGGACTTCCAGGTTTGCAGAATGAAATACAAGAAGCAAGGGAAGTTTTAAACAAATTGGAAGGCAAACAAGGAGGTTAGATTCTAGTTTGAAATTATATCAAAATAATTTTGCTTTCTCTTCTTATTCAAAATGTGCAATTATTTTATAATCTATTAGCATTTACCATCAAGATTGTTTTAAAAAATGGCCTTGTGCCAAACTTAGTTGGTGCTGCTGTTGGATTTTTTGCTTTTTAAGAATTATCTGAAAGCAAATTGTTTAGTCTGATTACGATAAAAGCACATATAATTTTTGTGTTATAAACGAATTGTTCTAACATTAGGCAGAATTGTAATGAGCTTTCTTTGTTTATTGATATATTGTAGTTCTTATAGGATATTTATTGCTGGAGCTTTTTTACTAAAACAATCATCTGAAACCTATTTATTTGTAGATAGAAATTTTCAAGTTGAAACAAAGAAAATATGCAAATAAAGACCATAAACAATTTTATAAACTCATTTTTATATGGAGTTTAGTTTTCTTTGACTACATCGATCTTGATGAAGGAACGACGAATGTCCAGAATTATTTGTAATTTAGGGCTTCTGTTAGTAAAAAAATAGTCTAGTTGTGTTAGTCTGCATTAATGTTCATTTGTGCAGAATGAATTGATTCTATACCATTTGAGGCTTCTGTAACTAAAAAAATTTGATTTTCATTCATAAATTCTGACTGGGGTTAAATTTCTTACTTTTTATTAAAATCAAGTTTTGAAAATTTTATGTATTTCTCAAATCCTAACTTTACAAAGACTAATAATATTTGTGTAAGAGAGAAATTATTATAGCAGTAAAATAAAATATTCTAAATTCTAATCAAATATAAAAAAAATTGAATTATTTTTTGCTTTGTTTAATGAAATTAATGATATTTTTGTTGCTGAATTGAAAAAGTTTGTTTCCTTCAGATAAATATAAAAGCAAGAATTAAAAAAAAAACATGAAACTTGATTTTGATCTTCTCAATAATCGGGGGAGGGAGGGATTGATAAGAAACATAAAATATCGATCAAGATATTTAATATTGAACTTATGAAATCAAACTAAATCTAAGTGTTTTCTTTATGATTCCTAATTGCAACAAGCAGATGTGAAATCAGCAGAAGTTCTTCATAAACAATTGAAAACGGCAATGAGGAATCAAAGTCGGTCTGATTTGGAAAAGACCATCGATGAATGTGCCGAAGCAGGTTACTCAGAACTTTCTCATGATCTTCAATTGGCCAGAAATAGTCTGGAAAATATGGCAACCGAACATAGAGGTTAGTCTATGGGAAATTCTTTATAAATTCGTGTGTTTCTCATTTCTTTTTTCGTCTTATTATCTCTACTTTTTCTAACTAAACTGAAAATCACAATTATGGTTTCTCTGATAATTCTGCCCATCTAAAATTATTTCTTAGAGTTTTTCTTCAATAGAATAATCATAATCATTTCTCATTATTTAATAGTAATTAATAAATCACATTTTCGCAATCGTTGAAATGAGGCTTGATAATTCGTGAATCAAATTTTCAGAATTTCCTCCTCATCTTTGTTCTTGTGAGAATCAATCCAAAGATGATGGTTCCTATTTTGATTCGACAAAGGAAAGGATCAGAATGGATTGCAAATTGCATTATACTAATGTCTAAACTTAAGCATTTATCACCTGAATGTTTAGTCCCTCCGTTGCAGACATTGACGGGTTGAGTCTCTTAGAAGGATAGACACGTCATTGAATTCCTCTCTCCTGAAAAAACTAAACCGATCAACATCAACTGGATTCTATTGAACGTTTACGAAGCCGATACAGTTAATGTTAGTACAGTTTGTCGATTTCAAAGTGCGAGAGTATTATTGATTTTTGATTAGTTCCATTGCTTTATAACAGATCAGCAAACCCGTGTTAATTTCACAGGAAGTGTTATTTCATTAACGTATGTCGCTGTTTAAGAAATAACTATTAGTTTCAACTTGCTTGATTACTGCTTTGTGTGTTTCCATAATCTAATTATAGATATTATTTTCCTATTTACATCATTTGAGGAAAACTCTATGAATAATTAATTTATGCGGAAAGACAAAATTGTTGAGGCGTGATTAATCAAAATAGAGAAACACTTACGATTAGCTTTCTTAAGATATTAGTGTCTATCATTAATCTGTCGATTTAAAAAAAAAAACATCTTCGTTTATAAAAGGAGAGAAAAAATTTCTGCAGTCAATCCGTTTTTCGACAAAGTCAATATTTTAAAAAATGGTCAAAATTCATTAAATCATTGAACTGTTATGAAATTTTTAGTAAATATTAATTGAAAGAGAGACAAGCACTCGGAAATTACCCCGTTATTCCAAAAATTCAATATTTTTAAAATGATTCCAATTCAGAGAATCGGACAAAAATGTTGAATTTTTAAAGTTTTTGGCTTTACTTTTTGTTGTGGTGTTCACGTAAAGTACCACACGGCATACGGTGTAAAGTAGATTGCTCAGGTTGGTGATAGTGCGTCCTGCTGAGAGTGATGTAATATCTCAAGTTGAGCTCCTCCGTAGCAGCCTGTATAAATGCTTATATTAAGATAGGACGAGTCCACTATTAGATGGGGCCAGGCCTCACAACACTTTTGGAATAATCCTGGTATATAAAGCAATCCAGTATAATGCTATTCTTCTTTCGAAGTACTATATAAAAGAATAGAACAATCGATTCATTTTAAGTGTAATTTATTCCATGTTTTTTTCTGGGGTTTAAGGTATTAATTTCTCTTTCCTTGAAATATATCGCTTTTTTTATCACTGTCATTTTTTTTACACAAATTCTAATGCTTCTATGTGAAAATCTATCAAAAGCGACTTTCCTACATCCAAGTAGAATACGGCGCTATCAGTTGCATACGTACCTTACAGCCGGTAAACCAGTGACACTTCCCTGCTCATCCGGCACAAAGTCGTAGTGGATCCGGCAACTTTACACGCCACAAGTCGACCACGGTTGTTAGCGTATTCGCTAGATTAGCCGAAGAGTGCAGGCCTATGTCCGTCAGATGTCCACTGGTTACAAGTTTGTCTTACCGGGAGCAGACTCCCTTATATTTCGAACATGATTGAAATGCCCATCAAATCGGCTCTGGTTACTAAGAATTCAAGGTAGTTTAATGAAGGTCCTCAAAAATGTCCCTCCCTTTGGTACTTATACAATGGATAGCGCTGTGTTATATGTTGGAAGGCCGATCTTTTATCTTTTACTGACAATTTTTATTGTTTTGTATTCATTTAATCGTCAAATTTTAGTCTTTCTATACATTTATTTCAATCAATTATACATACACACACCAATTTAATTGATTTTGAATTACACGATTTCATTACTTTATACATACATCCATTTCATTATTTTATACACACACCAATTTCAATAATTTATACATACACCCATTTCATTAATTTATACACACATCAATTTCAATAATTTATACATACACCCATTTCATTAATTTATACACATACCAATTTCATTAATTTATACATACACCTATTTCATTAATTTATACACTCATCAATTTTAATAATTTATACATACACCTATTTCATTAATTTATACATCCATACATTAGATTAATTAATTCATATATACCGACATTTCATGAATTAATGCATACATACATTTCATTGATCTATACAAACATACATTCATTTCATTAATTCATTGATACATACACCATTAATTTCGACATAAATACATTCAATCATTCACTCTTTAATCAAAATTTAAATGTGTTTTCATATAGAAATATAAACCATTTTTATTTACATAAAACATCAATAAACTTGATCTTGTAAAAAATATTCCAATTTTTACTCATCGAATTTTCATTCATTTTTCCATTAAAAAAATCACTTTTTGGCTCACGAGATTAAATCCAATTATTTTGGTTAAAATTAAATTCATTTCTGAAAATCTTTTATAAAAAATAAACTTCAATTCTTTTCTTTGGTTAAAACAAATTATTTAAAAATGTCTTTCTTAGTTTTGTATTTTGATTTTTTTAAATCTATAAAACCATTTTTTTAAATTTCAAAAATTTTATTTACAATCCTTAATAGTTTGTATATTTATTTTTTTGTACTACTGTCCTCATCCTTATAATTTTTACTTTCAAAATCCATAAGATGAAACCTGATAATTTGGACATCTACTTTTTTGGACTGTTGCTCTCATCTTCATAATTTTAAGTTTCACTCCTTAGATGAGACTTATTAGTTTTTTCATTAATTTTTTGGACTATTGTCTTTAACCTTATCATTGTTACGTTCATAATCTTAAGGTCGAAACTTGATCATTTGTTCATTTATATTTTGAAAGTTTGTCCTCATCTTTACCATTGTTAACACAGCATTTCTTGAGATTAGCTTTGATAATTGTACATTTATTTGCCGGACTGTTGTCTTCATCTTTATTATAATTACCATCGTAATCCTTGACATAAAATTTTATAATTTGTATTTAAATTTGTTCGCGCTATTATCCTCATTCTTATCATTTTTACCTTTAGAATAAATGAGACGAGGCTTGATATTCTGTAAATTCATTTTTTGGGCTGCTGTCTTATTGTTATCATTGTTACTTTTGTAATTCTTGATATGAGGTTTGATAATTTGTACATTTAGTCTTTGAACCGTTATCCTCATGTTAATCAAAATTATTGGGATGAGGACAACTGTCAGATAAATAGATACACAAATTGGTCTAAATATTGGAAATTATGATAGAAACCAGATTTTTTTCAAAATATAAAACTAAAGAAATCTATTTGAAATGACAATAAATGGACTTTTTATGGAGTTTTCAAAGCATTCTATTTCAAAGAAAAAAGGTTTGTTTGAATAAAGATTGGAATAAAATAATAAATATTTGAAAACGAAAAAAAAATTCTCCGTTGAAAGTTCTAATTAATTGTGATTCATTTTGGTTATTAGGATCAATATCGGAGCAATCAAGTGGTGTTCACTTCAAACTTCCTGGCATGTCTTTGTTTCGTAAGAAGAACAATCATTAGGACTTTGATCGATTCTGATCGATTCTGAATATACATCAAAACAAAGACGAAGACGATTTGATCAAGAAAAAAACCAAACCAAATACAGCGACACTTTCCCTTTTTTTCTTAAAATAAGCCACAAACACACAGAGACAAATAACATTAAATGAGTAAAACTTTATTCTTTCTAAAAAAAAAAAGAGAAAATATACTTCAATATTTTAAAATAGCTTCGTTATTTACGAGAAATGATTGTTTAATCATCACTAAAAAACAGCAAAATAAAACATAGAAAAATAAAACTGTGTTTTATTAATCCAAATACCAAACTTGATAAATACAAACTACAGATCTGACCAAAAGTATTGCAATGCCATAAAAAATCCGAGATAACAGAAAAAAAAATTGCTCCAGGATTTTAGAATAATAATTTAACCAATTTAATTGTTAAAATATAAATATGTATATTAAATTTTGATGTTAAATTCAAAATTTATGTGCCTTAATCTATTTTTAAGAACAAATTTTATTTGCTTTGGCATAGACTGAATTATTTCTAACAGTTGGATACAATATATGTCCAAGATACTTGTAGGCCAGCTTCAAATTTAAAATTATTGCTAGAGCAGCTTCAAAAATATCTGCAATATCTTTGGCCAGAGCTGTAAATACAACAAATATCATTCGGTCCATTTTACTTTTTTTTTTTTAAATCTTACTATTTAATTTAATTAAATATTTATTTGTTAAAAACGATTAAAAATATTTTTTTCACTGGAAAAATAGGTTGTACCCGGTTTCATGATTTACACTTAATAAAATAATAAAAATAGAATATCTTATTTGAAATGAAATATTTTTGGAGTGTCGCTTGCATATTTGGTTGAATATTGATTTTTTTAATAAAAGATTAGTGTTCGAAATCATGTGTTTGAAAATGAGTTTTTCTTTTGTGCTTTTATGAAATGGTAAAAGTGTGTTTTTTTTGCTGATTTTTGTTGTGGAATGAATGGGATTTGTTTAGATTGGAAACAAATGGTTATCCAAATTGAAATTGGATTGATAACAACCTCCAAATAAATTACAATAAAGAAATATATTGATATTCAAATAAAACAACTTAGAATTACTTGAAAATTATTTTATTATTGAATTATTACTCTGAGAATGTTACTTTACAAGAATTGTTAACAACCTTAAAAAAAATTAATTAATTTTATCAAACTTTTTATTCTTAAATTGTTTGATTTTATTTAAATTTCATTTATTTTATGATAAATAAATTAAATGAAATAAAAGTGAACATTTATTTTTGGTCACCCGACAAAGGACGGATGTGGACCTTGAAATTTGTCTGTTCTCAAAACTGCGAATTAGATTTCTTTAAAGTTTGGCGCAAACGTTAAATATAATGAAAGTAAAAACAAGAACATGAGTGCTTTTTAAAAGAAAACTAGATTTAATCCAGTTCTATGATTTTAGTTTTGTTGAATAACATATCTCATATGAAAATGTAAAAAAAAAATTAATTCTTAAAATATTTGTTTTATTTTAATTTCAATTATTTCTTCAATGTGAGAATTCAAATGAAAAAGAAGTTGAAAAAGAACACAATGTAAATATTTATTTAAATGGCGGTATTTATTGGAGAAAATTTATCTTTCCTAATTTGATTTATTTATCCCGAACTGAAAATAAAAATCCTGGATTCAGGTCTCTAACAGAACAAGGATACTTTTATTTAATCGTTTTCAGACCGAACTTTACTAATCATGAAAACACGATATTTTATTAACACACGTTTCAACAATCAACAAGAATTTTCTTAAAAAATAGAAACATAAGAAAACGTTTATGTGTTCGTATACTAAATACTTTTTGCCATTTTTTTCATTGATGATGTTTGTAACACACAGACACACACACACACACACACACACACACACACACATATTTATATATTGTTTATTTATTGTTGAAGTTTTCAATTTGGAATACCAATTTGAATAAAGTCCATTTTCTCATCACTGAAATATACCAACATTTTCTTTTCTGATTTTGCTTAAAAATGTTCAAATGCATGAAAGCGAGAATATATGTACAAAAATTGACTTCCAATTGTCTGCCTGTGTCACAACCTTTTTTCTCCTTCTTTTCATCAACTAATCTTGGCAAGTACTGTATGAAAAAAAGAAACAACATTTTGATGCTTCCATCTAATTTGAAATTTGTTAAAAAGTAAATTTTGTTTACTTATATATATATATATATATATCTATTGTTCGTCACTTTGTGGTAGTTGGCTCAGTTTTTGTTCACCGGTCGGAGGCAACCATTTGAGTTGGTGATAA
>JAUZSX010293109.1:0-13940 GCA_034780655.1 Idiosepius hallami
TATATACGTATGTATATATATATATATATATAATTACACACATATATGTATATACGTATGTATATATATATATATAATTACACACATATATGTATATACGTATGTATATATATATATATATATAGAGAGAGAGAGAGAGAGAAGTTAGGTGTATGGTGAATTTTCAAATAGTACTTTTTGATGAACTAATTTAAGTAATTATTAAGTATCTTAGAATTTTGTCTAAATGTGTATTTAGGTTTATGGTACACAGGTTTGTTCACAATGCAGAAACAACCCCTTTCCCTACTTTGCGCATTAAGTCTTTTTTTTTCAATCTGACAATCTGTAATTACCAACAAAAAAGGGGACCTTTTATTCATATAAATGTCATTCATTCGTTAAAAACGAAGTACGTTCACTTCCGATTTTAAAGTTGGTACCAATTGTTGCATTGATTTCTTTAAGCGCGTGTTTATTGTATTCCATACAGAGTTAATCATTCACCGTGAATGCAGAATAGTGAATGCTGTGTTTCTTTTTTGTTTTGTGATTTGATTTGATTTTTGTTTTTGTATTTTTCAACTTGGGTCCCTAGGCATTATAAACTGCACTAAAATGTGGCAAGCAACATCGCAATCTGTGATTATTATCTAGAAAGAAACATTTTATAGATAGTTTGTAAACCACAATTTTTTTTTTCAGTAGATTTAGGGAAATGTTTTGTTAAACTTAATTCTTGAGTGTATTAGGTTAGGCGAATTTTGAGTTTTGTTTATAATGAGATTGTGTTTATGCCCGTTTAAAATAAACAGATTGTAAAATAATAAAAGTTGATAAAAATAATCTAAATAAAGAAAAAAAAAAGAAAATCTCCCAAGGTTGTTTGATAAAATAATAATGATAATAATAATAATAATAATAATAATAATATAATTAATATAATAAATCCAAACCTGTTTGTGGAACCCATAACATAACGTCAGACAGCTGTTTCGATCTTATAGAATCTCGTCAGTGACACGAAATGTTGTTACTTTTTTCGAACCCAAGGTAGGATTCGAACATGCGAAGCACGCCATATATATATATATGTATATACATATATATATATATATATATATATATATATATATATATATATATATATAACACTTGGCTCACAGGGTAGAGTTTGCTGTAAGAGAAAAGCTTTGAGGCGGCAATCATTTGTCAAGATGCAGCTGTCATAGGTTAGTGTTTTGGGGTTATGATTTTGTTTATTAATTATTTAAATAATTCTAAAAATGTCAGTTCAGTTATTTTTCAATTTGAATTTTATCTTCGAAATTAAGAGAAAAATAGACAAAACCCCAATATAACAAAATTTTAAAATTTAAGAAATGCTTACAAATCATTTTTTATGTTAATTTTAATTATTCATAATTCTAATTATATTCGAAACATTTTTAAGGTTATTATCTCATCTGTAAATTAAATTGGTTTTAATCTTTATTTCTAAATATTTTTCTGAAAGTTCACATACAAGGGAGGTCGAAATTTCGTGCGTATACCTACTGATCGGGCGTGCCAATTCGTTAAAATAAATTGTCATAGTTTTGTTGGTCTGAAGAATCACCTACGAATACATACAATTTAAGTGGAGAATGAATTAGAGAGGAGAGACCAAGGAAATAAATGTTGTGATCACGCTCGAAACCGAAAAGACAACTAAAATAAGTTTGGTTCTATTTGATTCTTTCTTTAAAATAGATTATATCTTTTCTTGTATGAATGCGTGTGTTTCCAACTAATGAATTGTTTAATTACATGATATTCTATAATAGATTTTGTTTTAGTAATAAATAATAATAATAATCATTTATGTTCCAAAAGTAATACCAGCTATTTTTTAAAGTTATTTTTAATAAAGACCTACCAAGACAGGAGCGGTGTCATTTTGTGCTCCAGATTTATTTTTCTACGAAGTTACTTCCATTCTCATTGCAAATTTGCCAGCGATCAACGAGACTCTCCATTTTCTCTGAGGTTCAGCAATGTAGACCTAGTTCAGTACTTTCATGGTTGACTAATATGAAAAACTAACAAGCGTAAGCAACAAATATGCTGATTGGCTGCAGGTTCTTAATAATAATAGAATCAGTCGATTCCTCGTGCACTTCGGGTGGCACAACAAACTATCTCTTTCCTTCTAGCAGGGCCTACACCCCCATCTCCACATAAACCAAACGACTTACCGACCAGGAAGCTGCACTACAATGAAAATGAAAACCACCTCGACATAGTGACCCCTTTGGGCGTGAACTCGGAATCTCAGAATTTCATGAGGTTGCGAAGAGTTTCATCAACTACACCAGAACCAATCTGAGCCCCCCACCAAAAAAAAAAAAAAACAGAAAATTTAATCCCCTTCAGACAAGAAACAATTGATTGCTTGGTTGATTTTGTTTAACGGCATATCAACATTTTTGTTCTTTAAATGCCAAGAACGACTAATTTTATCAATTATCTTTATTTTGGCATGACATTGTTTTCAATTACACAACGTGTACTATTTAACTCTTAGCTGAATTGAATTTGGGTTTCATGCCTTTCCCAAGGACATTGATCAGAATATGAACGTAAAGTAACCACTGGTAATCGATGTTTCATATTTCGATTTGAATGTGTAAGTGCTAATCAACTGTCTGAGGTGGACTTCAGACTGGAGAGCCTACGCAGAATGTTAAAAATATATTCAATATTATTGTGACTTGATACTGAAAGTGAAATCAGTTTTTAAGTTGGCTGTTATAGATAGTGTCTCATAAAATATCCGCTGAGTTTTTGCTTTCCTTTTTGTTAATACATTTATTTGTCAGTACTGCAATAATGATGAAAATGCGAGTAGACACGCTCTACCGCAATACGACGGATCGAATATTTTCCGGTGTAAATAGCATAAAATGCCATTTGTGAATATTCAAATGTTCATTCGTTCGTTCGTTGTTGTACAGATTTAATCACGTACTTATAGATTGTTTTTAGTGGAGGGAAACGGCGAAAAACTTGTCTAGATTAATACTTCTTTTATCGATTGACGAATCGATTTTGTCGTTAACTGCACAATTTTGAAAGATTCACTGATTTATTGACATATATATATATATATATATATATTGGTTAAGTGTAGATACGGACTCAACGGGAGTCGACAACTGCCAGTTTCTCGCTTACGCGTTCGTCAGGTCGAAAAGGAAGTCTCTTTGTTTACGAACGTAAACAAAAGGACTTCCTTTTGTGTTTACATTCAATATATGTGTCCAAAATATTACTGTGTTCTATGAGAATATAGAAAATTTTAACTGTACAATTCTAAATCATTTAGACAAAACAAGTTTATTTTACCAATAAAAAGGTTTTATTTATTTACAGCATCACAGCATTACTTTTAAGGACATTTCACCCTCATTCATTGGCATTATATTATTTTCTACTGCACAACAACTTTAAACAAACCCTGTTTATCATATCGTAATGGATATATAGAGAAAATATAGACTATAAGTATAAATTTATATTTATAACAATTTTATTAGATGAGACAGGACAGTCTACGGCCATTGATATATGCCAGTTTATTGTCTATTAGATCATCATATAAAACGCTCTTTTATATTGTCTGATGACGCTGATGGACGTACAACGATTCATTTTTGTTAAATTTAACCTTTTAACGAATTCTTTTTTGTATAAACACCCTGCTTAACTCATGTTTCTTTGACAGTGACACTAAGTTTTAATATTTTTGCAAATGCCTGGTGCTAAAAATGTGGAAACCGCCTTTTTAAAACTCGTCAATTCACTGTTCTTTAATAGATTGATATCTCTTAGCAGTATCGATGTAAAATAAAAATAAGAAATATATTTATGTGATCAAACTTTTTTTTTTTTGTTAAAGAAAGTGACAGTAAAAAAAAAAGTAAAAAAAAATAACTGAATTTACAAAGTAATGAATTATAGCAAGAAAAATATATTATTTTTGTTACATCGAAAAAAAAATTTAACATCACTTTTCACGTGAATAAAAAAATTCAAAGAAATGTTAAATATTATAAATTATTGATTTTTGTATTTTTTATCCTATTTTTTTCTTCACTCAACAAATCCTATTGAATTTAAGACAAAGAAAATTGAAATATGTGTTCTTCATGAATCACTTTACACACTCAAGATGCCATCAATATTTTTTCCCTAAAAAACATGAATACCTAAAATGACGTCGTAATGATTTTTCTTAAGAATTCAAATAATTCTCTTATTTCTACGACATCTTTCAATTGCATCAAGTTTTTTGGGGGCAGCGAAGGTGGATCATTGGTAAAAGCTCGGGCTCTGTAATCGTAGTATGCGAGTTCAAATCCCAGTCATAACAATTCCATTCCCCCTAAAATGGCCTTGTGCCAAACTTAGTTGTACTGCAGCTCACCAAGTATTTATATATATATCAAGCTTTTTGAAGTTTTATTTAAATGTTCGTATTTATGCTCTCAAATAACGAATTCAGCATTGTCCAGGCAAAATGCGTATCATGAATGTAATAAGATTCACATGTTTTGCCCTATATCAAATTTTATTATTATTATACGAGCGAATATTCTTATCTTAATCATGTTTATTTTCACAATGGTTTGGCTAATTAATCCTTTAGTCTCGTTTAGGCTTCAGGTTTCCCTATCTCCAATCAGAACCAAGACTGAACGCTAATAGTTTTGTGTGTGACCGTGGTCAATCAACATATTTTTTGAGCCAAAAGACTGCTTTCTTCATTTTTGAAACATTCAAAATCTTTGGAACATACAAAAGTTCAAAAATATTTGGAATCTTACCTTATTATTTTAGTTAAGATTTTGGCTTCTAATATAATTTTTGTAAAACCGCATTTTCGAAACAAAATATCTCTGGTTTATCGAAGTAAAAAAAAATCACTTATATACCTTTGGATCCTAAAAGGCCGATATATCGGCTCAGACAACATAAGGCAAAAGAAGATACAGCAATATTTTGGCTTTAATATCTTCCTCTAATATAACGAGTCTAGGTGACTACTTGGAAATTTTGATTAGACGGGGTTTAAAGGTTTAATGGCCAATAATAAACGGTTTCTTTTAAATGCCTATGAAATCATAACATATTTCACAACCTTTCCAAAGTGAAATGTGAACACATCATTCGTTATTTTATTCTTAAACCCAAAATTTCGTATTTAAATTTTGTCATCTAATCCAGTCAGCAATTTAGTTTTCTATTCAATACCTGCTAATATTGACTCGCTTATTAAGTATATAACCAGCAAGTTTACAGTGCACACAGAGAGCTACCGCGGGTCGTGCCGAGATGATTCCCGATGAAAGTACTAACCCTTCTAGTACAACTAACCCTCAACTTCGATATAAACTAATCTTCTATTTTTTCCCCTCGTCTAGTCCTTCTTTCTCCCAACTCAAGGCCACAACAAATATATTCTCATAAATAAACAATATCTGCCTTTGAGAAAAATAGTATGATGTTAAAGGGAGTATTGGCATTTATTTTCCTTTTTTTCTTTACACCTTTAGTGTTTTCGGTTTTAAAATATTTATTATTATTTTTTGCATTCACTATTACATTTTTTTTCCAATAATGACACCAAAATTTTTAACATCAACACAAAGTAGACCTTGAGAACCTTTCACAAGTTCGTAAGAGAAATAATGCTATGAAAAAAATATGATTGAGAAAGATAAAAAAATCATCATTGCACTACGTTATACATATTGAAATCTAGAATATATTATTTACAAATTGTTGTCTTATTATTGCATAAATGATATTGTTTCGGCCAACTTATCTTCTAGCCTTCGTTAGAGGATTAGCGATGACATTGGATAGAAAATCTACAAATTAATAGATTAAGAAGTCTTATATAAAAAAAAACCTTCCTAAAAAATCGCAGTAAAATAAACAAATAAAGTAAAATAAAAAATAAAAAAAGAACAGAAAAAAATACTTAATAAGCAATAAACAAATTAAACCAAATAATTCCTGCGGAATTTGAATAATCCCCAAATTTTGCTAAGCTGGTAAAATAAATCAACAAATTTAAAAGAGAGGTGGGCATTTGGTGAAAATTCCTAAATAATTTAACTAGACGACATATAATTCGTTTTTTTTATTTTTATTTTATATTATTTTTTGTTTGTTTGTTTGGGAGAATGGAGACGTTTATATTTTTATGAGAGGTGTTCGTTATTGATTTTTATTTTTACCTTTAGAAAATCTGTTTCTCTGTAACACGATTAAAATATCTTCTATTCATGCACACATTATCATTCTTGCATTCATTAGCATTGGCTTTTGAGACATCTTTTAATTTCCTCTAGTTTACATTTTAAATAAGCCTCTTTTGAATACTTTAATTATGTTCGTTAACAACTTTGAATCACCCTGTCCTTATTAGCATTTCCCTTCTCTTTATTCTATTCTCTTATCCTTTTTAACCCTACCTCCTCGTTTATATCCGTGTCTCTCTTTTTAGGTCTCTCTCCCATCAGATCTCTCTCCTGCTCTCTTTTTTTCCTATATCACTTCTTTCTTTCTTTTCCTGCCTTCTCTCTTACTCTTATATATTCTGTTCACATAACTATTGATATTTATGAATTAAATGATTGAGATTATATTTAATGTCATTAAAAATATGGAGTCCCCGACTACTCAGTGTCGTTTTATTCTGAACTCATCAATTGCACCTACACTTATTAAATACCGTTAACAAGCGACCATGTAGATATTTCCTTTAAACTGAATAAATAAATCGATTTCTCTTTGCAAGAAACCTATAACCTTTTCTGTATGTCATCAAGATTCATTGTTTTTACATTATCTATGTTTATTTATCTATATCAACAAAAAATCAAATATAGTTTTTGGCTGAGTGAGATAAAGGAACGATTAAATTACAAAGAAGCGGGGTAGAATAACAAATAACACCCTTCTACTTTCTTATTTAATCCTTTCTTCATCGGCTAGAAACTTTATCTTTGACATTTAGAATGAGGATGTGTGATTTTCTACAATTTCTATATTTCTATATTGTACGAGTTTAAGACAAACTTCAACTGTCCGGGGCAAATAAGGATCGTTAATTCTGCGAGTATCTAATCAATGTGTAATCATAATATTCTCTCATAGATGTGATATTCAAATCTTAGATAACATATACAAGCTTTCTACCATTGATGTTAAAATTACACTAAGTACCCAGTGTTTTTTATGGCTCGCTCTGTATATAAGTTTGTTTATATTTTTCAAATAGAAACCAATTACTTAAGGATATAATACAAAAAAAATCGTAACACAAATTATTATGTAAATACAAATCGACCAAAGTCTTTCTTTCCATTCTTATTGTATTATTATCAATTTTTTTCCAGAGAACACTCACGAGAAATGAAATAATAAATTTATTAAGAAATCAATTTTTATTTTATTTTTTTACGACTAGAAAAAGAAGTTGATGACGTTAAGTATATAAATTGCTTCAAGTGAAAAGTCACAATAGATCTTGATGAGAAGTCGTGACGATTATTTTCATAGCTTATCTCGACACTATGGTAATTGAGGGTGTAAATAGCCTATCGGCAAATTCTTCTTCACAGCTTTTATACATAATTTGAGAAGTTATGTCATTTTGGAGTCCATATATCAATCCCACGAGAGTTATTTGGAACAGAATGCTAAATCAGAATTATCGCGAATCACGAATTATATTTCTCTCGAGGAAAAAATTATATAACTCTTGTCCATAATATTTGCATATTTTTACTGGAAAATAAACATTAGTAAAAAAGAATTGTCACTCTATCTATTCAGGAAAGTAATTATTTACCAATGTTGTATCACCCTTTAATCCCGCTACGCCATATCGGACGGCGATCTTACCTTCCTCAGAGACCCACATGGCCATACAAACTATTTGCACACTTATCTTTGTTCATTTGGTAATTCAGTTTTTTTTTAACTATGAATTGGTTTTCTTGGCATGATCATCTATAACATTTACTCCGGTCACATCGCGGGGGAGTCGTTCTTTCGGACTGGCCACTCTTTAAACAATAACAACAGAACACTTCTTTTTGTTTGTTTTGTTTTCCGGCATATTAAACTTTTATCTCATTTAATGCCGAGAACAATCATTTTTGATTAACTTTCTTTTATAACACGATATGCATTATTTAAACTATAGCTGAAGGAAATGTGGGGATTTATACCTTTATTAGGGGTATTAGAGCAATAATGAACACAATTGGAACTTCTATTAAACATAGTCTGCCAAGCAACATCATCCTCATCCAGCAGGATTTTTTAGTGTTTCTTTTGAACTACAGGAGTTGCTGTACCGAGTTAACGTTCCTCGTCTAACAAAAACAGCCAAACTCAATCATAATTTTAAGTGTAATTCGAAGTGCTACGATTGCAAATTTCCTGCATTTAACCAATCATTCCCTGCAAGAAAATGGAAATAATTCGACATAAGTAGAAACATTGAATTCTAAATAGATTTTGGAATGCGTTTGTGCATTAAGCAGATGTAAAGCCGAACAAAACTTATAGTTTATATACAAGAAAGAAATATAGAAGTATTACCCGTAAGTGAAGTTGTTCACATCCCCAAAATTTGTATGCCACAATGGTTCAGACCACCAAAACTTACATATGAACGATGCTGCTTTTCTATATAATAGGCTTTCGTTAGCACTTTAATAGCCAGTCATTAACACCTACTTCTAGTATATATACATATGCAGCTTTAAAATATTTAAAAACTATTTTTAACAAAACAGTGTTCTAAATTAAAATCTGTCACTATCTCCATGACTCGATTAACAAAACTAGATATTGACAGAAAACATGAGTTTCAAGTGACATGCACGCACACATATCCATGGACAATACAAAGTAGGCAGCCACGGTGAAGCATTGCAAAAGCTCGGGCTCTGGAATCGTATTACGAGAGTTCAAATCTCAGTCAAAACTATTGTATTCACTTTAACTGCCTCAGGCAGATGGGGCTCGTGAACTCGGGAGAGCAACTTATCTAGGTGAAGGGTAACACTATATTAAAAAAGCCCAGGTATATAGAGTACGTAAAAATGGCCTAACTTGGTATGGTGCTCTACCAAGTAAATATTATATTCATGCACAATACATTTATATAAGATAGTGTTGAGTGTAAAATTTGTAGATTCGTAATAGTCCTATTAGAAGAACTATTAACGAAAAACTGAACTTGCAAAAACTTTTTATAAGATATTAATTTGGAAAATGTATTTTGAAAAAATCAAAAGCAAAACCTTCATTTTGAAAGCTGAATTTGAAGAAGTATTTCTAAAAAGCCTGATTTACGTTCCTAACAACATAGTCTGTTCACCAACACTTTTCGATTTCTTCAGTTTTATTTCCTCTTTCAATAATCCATTTTTCTTACCATTTTTTTACACAAATCTCATCAAAATTATTAATCAAATTCCTATCTAACGAATTCTATTCATTCTTTTATTTTTTAGGTGAGTTAATAAGAAAGATCAAAGAACAAGTTTTCTAACTGTCGCCATTATCATTATTATTCTGTGAAACTCATGAAACTCATTAGGTAAGTATACCTTGCATCTCTTCTGATTCATTTTCTTCATTAGAAGAGTCAGAAATTAGTTTGATAGATTTGGTGATGCCTTATAATAAAAAATGAATAAAACTTTTACAAAATTGAATAAGATATTAATCCCTTAAGACAATTGGCTTCAAGATAGATCATAGGAATTAATTAAAATATTTTTGATTATTGACATACAAGTTGCACTTGCTAGACATTAGGTTACATAAAAATGATAAGATCTATTACATAATTTTATTATACACACACACACACACACACACATATATATATATATATATATATATATATATATATATTATAAAGAGAGTCTTTGTGAAAATTGACATAGAGCACTACTTCCAAAAGCATTAGTAGCTTTTGCTCTTCGATTAAGAATCTGACCCTCTAATGAGGCATTAGAATTTACCTAACTTTCAAGTTATATTTCAGGCCCTTTCCATTTACTTGAATTGACGTATATGGTAAATTGTGAGCCGGTGCAATTTGTTTGACGCACAGTATTTGCCTTGGAGTGGGGCAAGGTTGATGGATAACTTATATTTTGTTTATGCTGAATGTCAGACCAAAAACCCTGCAAGTGGTAGAAAACATGTCTACAAGCAGTTGCACTCCCCCCTCCGACACTTTACACAAAGTGCAGCAGTATTCACAAACAAAAGACCCTTAATGATAGTTTATGGAAGAACTGTCTTTGCTTTGAGGTATTGCGATTGAACAGACCATCCCTTGTCCTTTATTTGAATTCTACCCCATTTTCTACATCAGCAGAAAATGTCAACATAAGTGAAAAAAAACAAAGCAACTGATACTAGTGCAATTATGCAGCCCTGTTTGGTGTCAATAATAACATTAAAAAGTCATGATGTCTCGCTATTTGAGACAACAGATGCCTTTATACCATAAGAGCCGTGTTTAGAGCCCTCACAGACCACGCAATTGACATTACAGATCTTTTGTAATGCAAAAAATTACCAAAATAATTCATTGTTAGGATTAATTAGAAATTCATTATAGTACTTAAAATATACATCTATAAATTCATCTCTCTTTCAGCCCATATCTCTCTATATATATTGGTATATGTATGCATTTATATAGTCGAAGGCTCCAGTATGTTGAAGGGATGCAACTTTTCTTTTGAGGGAAAAGGGGCTGCAAGACGCATTCTGAGTCGGGGCTGCTAAGTGGCTAAGCACGCGCTGCTTACCATCATAAAACTATATCACTGCCTTCGGCATGTTGTATGGAATTCCCAGCTTTCTCAGAACTTTCCAAAGAGCTGGACGGTTTACTGCATCAGAGGTAAAGTCAGAAGAAATTATGTACAGCTCCTTTTCTTCTTGCAAACCTTTTACAAAATGCTGGTCTATCTTTTTTAGAATAAGCCATGCCAAAATCTTTCCAGCAAATGACAGAAGAGTTATGCCTCAATGGTTGTTGCAGATGATTTCATTGCCCTTCTTATATAGATGTTAGATTAACACATCTTTGAAATCCCGAGCGACAGTCCCAGTTTGCCAATCTTACAGAAAATACCGTGTAGCTTTCTGACCACCATTCTTGAACTCCTGAATGGGAAAGGTGTCGTTACCCACTTTTTTTTAACCAGAAGAAATTTGCTTGAGAGGACAAAAAATCTTTGTGTATTGTTTAGAGCAATAAAAGCTCTGGTATTTTAGGGTGTGATAGATGAAACTGCACCTTCATCGGTTGTGGAAGTATTTTTGAGGACTGCTTCAAAGTGCTTCTTCCAGCGTTTCAAAATGTACTACTCGTCCTTCAGTAGTTTCCCATCACTTGCAAAAATAAGCGAAACAAGAGATTTCTGTGAGTCAAAAAATTTCTTAATATGTTTTTAAAAGGCTTAAAATGTCTTCTTTGTCAAAAGCTGCTAGAATGAAACTAACGTGTGAAGTCTGCCACAGTTCTATCATCTGAAGGAGGGATTGTTAAATAAAAGTTTATACAAATCACTAGACGTATTGCTCTCTTTGCCCGACGCCGGGGACTTGCCACTAAGATAATCAGGAAACCCTTATCATCTAGGAAGACGCTATTTATTCAAATTTTATACTATACTAAATTTTTCAAGTCTTTTTTTAATGGTTTTATACTAAATTTATTTCTGAAGCTTTTTATACTAAATTAATTTCTGACGCCTTTCTCAAAGGTAATTTAAAAACCCTATTAAATAAAAAAAAATGTATCATACATATGCAAATTCTATTGGTCTGAATCATTTTTTATATAACTATTATTGTTTTTCTAAAGAGCTCTACGTATAAACAGTCTGTTGTTTTTCTGACTGTTTTGTTTTTGTCTAATAGAGAAGTTACATTATTATTTCTTTAGAACACTTGTTAAAGGAAAATATTTTTTTCAAAAACACTTCATGTTTAAAAATTAATTATTTTTTCCTAAATTTCGAAAAGACCTCTCCGTTATTTATCTATTTTTATTAAAAAACGCTTCTTCATATCTTCTCTGTGTTTTTAAAAATGTTTTTAAGCAATAATTTACACTCCTACATTGTTAAAATGATTATACGGTCAAGCCGTGTTTGAGACACCGTTCCCGTCAAATCAGCGGAGTTAAGTAACATCGAGCCTGGTCAGAAGATATATGGGTGACGGTTAAAGAATACGAATGTTTACAGTTCAGTTTCTGTTTAATTCTGCTCGCAGTGCATGTAACACCGGAAATTTGAAACTGGATACAGAACCCAATCAAACACGACAACCTGACTTTTATATGTATATAGATGGATTGAGAAGAAAAAGTTTTTGTATATCTATTATGTGAATAGTCCTTATCAGAAGTAAAAAGTTAGTGATTTAGACCTTGGTCTACAACCTATTTTTTTTTCTTCTTTCTTCTAACAAAAGTTCAACAAAGCAGCAAATTCAATGTTACCGGTTAAATACGTAGCTAGGTTAAAGGTTAATTCTAATACAAAACTGTCCTAAGCGAATTGAGACTTTAAGACCTTCTGGGTTAAGGCAATTTGCTCTTCGATGGGCGGTGACATTATTAGGATTCAACCACATAGAAAATCACGAACAAAACGAGAAAAACTATACAAAGAATGCGTCATCGCGTAGTGTCGACATTTTATTAGTTTTAGGTGATCAGAAAACGAACTTTTCACATTTCGATAATGTTTGGTGTTTGTGATTGATTGGGGATTTGGCACTATCGTTTCGACAATCTCTTGAGGAAGACGTGTTTAAAGCAATTATATTTTTCGTTCATTCGTAGATACTGCGTAAATGGGTCTCTCTCCCGATTTAAGTGAAGAATAAACTCGTAATAAAGAAGGAATTGGAAACAAGCATTCGTAGACAAAAGTTCCCCCTGTTTAGAACATGTCTAAATACAAAGGTAACAGTTAAGTTTCTTTTGTTAAGGTGGAACTTTAAATTTTTGTAGGCTAATTTAAATAGGTGAAATATTTCTAGATGAATTTCACGTCTAATAGAGCAACTAATATTAGAGGAAGTTATAATCATTTAGTAAAAGTATTGTCTAGTTCTGTGTCGGGGTTTCTTTTAACTTTTTGCATATTTCTCTTAAGTATATAATAAGGTCAATAAATTAGGAAGTTCTTGAGGGTCGGCTCTTTTTTTGTACTTATCAGTAAAAATATCCTTAAGCTGACGCTCAATATCAGAGAAATATGTTTATCTATATGCAGTAAAACCTCCACATGTTGTCTAAAAGTAATTTACAAAATTCGATGTCAATTTATCGATTAAAACCTGATTAAAAATTCAAAATAAGACGTTAAAGTTTCGTAGTTAGTCTGCTAAAGTCAGCACTCACAACGAAACGCAGAAGTCAATTTACTTTTCCTTCTTAAACATTGATAATCTTTTATTTTTTTTAGCGAAACATAGTCTTGTTTTTTTTTTCATTCTAATTCATTATTCCATGATCATGAGTCCAAGAAGTCCATTACGAATGGTGAAATTTTTTAAAAAAACCTTTCGCATAGATTATTTCTCTATGATTCATTTTATTTTACGAGTTTAATAATCTGTCTATGGTAGGTTTTAGCGGAATCCAACATAAATTAAATGGTTTTACTATGCGAATAACTGATCTAAAATACGTATAATATGACATCGGACTAAAACGAATTAAATGTAAACGTTTTATGTATACACACATATGTGCATAATTATATATATATATTTTCATTTTTCTTTTTTTTCTTATTTCTAACCGTTTTTCCTGTTTAGTTCAGTAATATGTTTTAGAAAAAATA
>JAUZSX010293119.1:0-10000 GCA_034780655.1 Idiosepius hallami
ATATTTACTTGGTGAGCACCAACCCAAGTTTGGCACAAGGCCATTTTTACGTGCTCTTACCCGGGCTTTTTATAAAATTATTTATATAAACAAACTGGATATATTGGAGTGCCAGAAGAGACTTATTGTCACTCTATTTTTATAAATCACTACCGGGCGTTGACAGTCTACTAAATACACGTGTGTTAAGTGGACGTAGCGGGGTGAAAACCCGGGGAGATGTTGCACCACACAGTCTTTGACTAGAATAGTGCGGGACTTGCTAGAAATAAGGAGATTTGTTTTCACTGTGTCTTTAATGAAAACCACTGGTTGCTGGGTGTGAAGGCATCTGGTGATTGGTGTGGAATCCCTGTAATAATGCAAACGACGCATCTTTCACTTAAAACATTATCAATAATCAACACAGCATTTTGGTTAAAGCGTTAAATATGGATGGGTTTCTTGTCGTGTGTGACTTTAAGGGAAACGGTAGGGTCGTTGATATGAAGGATAAGTTTGTTTTGGCTAATTGAATTGGAATAATATCCGAAGGGGAAACAAACACCCGAAACACCGTTTAATGAGTTACAAACAAACAACTAATGATTTTTGCATGAATCATGACCCTTCGGCAGAAAGCACGACAAGAGAAGAGAAAAGGCAGATGGGACAAATCAATAGAAGGGAGGGAAGGGCGGAGAATATTCATTATTCATTGGAGAGTGGTTGTTCGTTTTATTCATTTATTTTTTCTTTTAGCATGCAGAACGTTGGATAATATTTAACACCTGTAAAGATTGATTAAACCTGGTTGGGAAGAAAAAAAGAAAAAAAAGGAAAACTATCATCATGATCATCACGGTCATCATGTTCATGATCATCATCCCCATTATCATCAACATCATCATACTCATCATCCTAATACTCCTCCTCCTCATCATCATCGTTGTCGTCATCGTCATCATGATCATGATCATCCCCATCTTCATCATCTTCATCATGATCATCATGATCATCATCAGCAGCAGTAGCAGCAGCAGTAGCAGCAGCAGGAGCTGCAACAACAAAAACAAAAACAACGACGATGGTGGACCATTGGTAAAAAAAAGCTTGGACCCTGGAATAGTATGTTTACACGAGTTCAAATCCCAGTCAAAACCATTGCATTTGCCTTAAGGGAGGGCAACACTGATTACAAAAGCCCAGGGATATAATGATCCCTTAAAAACGGTCTTGTTCTCAACATGGGCTGGTGCTCGATCAAGTAAACAACAACAACAACAACAACAACAACAACAATAAAAACAACATCGGTCAAGTCATGATCGAGAAGACGGTTTCCGCCAGATCCATAAAGTTAAGCAATGTAGAACTTGTTCAGTGTTAAGATGGGTGACCACTTAGAAATATCAACTAGGTTTCAAGTCAAATCGTCCATTTGCCAAAAAGGTCCAATCTACCATTAGACACATTTCAATTTCGCCCATTGTGAATAATGCCCATTTTTTTTTAATGTCCGCGAAAGATTGTCCAATTATGCAAAATCGTCCAATGGAGAAAAAGACCCATTTTTTTAAAACCAAATTAATTTATTAATCCAAGTCGGAACAGGTCAGTAGATGTCTTCCAGCTCAACAACAACAACATCAACATCAGCAACAACAAACAACCAATGGTGATGGTAGTCACTATCCTCACCATCAATTTGTGGAGAGAAAGAAGGTTTATCTAAAAATTATTGTTCTCGGCATTAAATGACCTAAAACAATTTATATGCTGTAAAACAGAAAACCAACCAAGCAAGCAACCAAATCCAATAGTTAGCACTAACGCGTAAGGGTTTTCACACTTGAACTTATCAGTAGAATAAAACCATTTTTATACTTTGGACCCTAAGAGGCCGATATATCAGTCCTGACGACATAAGACAAAAAGAGACACCCCAATATTTTGGCTTTAATATGTTTCTCTTATATAACGGCTCTGAGAGACTACTTTGTGTTATATCTTATTTTAGTAAGAATATAGCAAGAACAACTTGGTTATGTTTAAAGACAAGGGATTTATATACAAAGGATTTACATATGAGTTAAGAATCTCTTCGAGACGGCTTGTCGCGTACTGTCTTTTTCTTCTTCTTCTTCTTCTTCTTCTTCTTCTTCTTCTTCTTCTTCTTCTTCTTCTTCTTCTTCTTCTTCTTTGAATGATCCCTTGTGTGACGATACTCAACTCTCAAATTCATCCTCAGATGCAAACTCGTATCTATCATTTCAAGTCCCCAAGCCCTCTTCTTAACTCGCCCCTTTCTCTTAAATTCCCTTCTCTTTTCATAATCATGGATGATAGTAGTATTCATTCCTCAACAATTTCCGGGCTGGCATCGCTTTTTGGCCAATTCCAAGTCAATCTTTACAATTTTCAAAAACAAACAAACGAAACAAAACAAAAATCTTGTTTGACATCTACATTTTACCCTCCCCCGCCCCAATCGAAAAACGATAATAGAGAGTTAAAACCTTCATTCAAAAACAAAACTTGACTTATAGTATTAGGGGATTTGGGGACGCAGACACAACTCGTGCATAAAGTATAGGGCCATCCCGGCCATATTTTATAAAGGGTAAAAGTAGGGAAAGGCTTGGATATAAAAAAGGGAAACGGGAAGAATTGTTTAGTAGAAGAAGAAGAAGAAAATAAATATATAAGTAGAGGAATAATAATAATAATAAGAAGAAGAAGAAGAAGAAGAAGAAGAAAAAGAAGAAGGGAACATTGAAGAAACAGAATAGTGAGAAGGGGAAAGTGCGATGAAATTCAGAATGAGAAGAAGAAGAAGAAGAAGAAGAAGAAGAAGAAGAAGGAAAAAAAGAAAGAAAGAAAAAATATATTCCAGAAAGAAAGAGATAAGGAAAGAGATAGACGATGGTGGCAGTAAAAGAAGGATATCATTCCAGGTCCTCAACTGTAGCAGCAGCAGCAGCAGTTCTAAAATGGGAGAAATAGGGAGGAAAGGCTAGGATCAATTTGAGGATGCTGATGATGGTAGTGATGATAGTGATGACAATAGTGATGATGGTGGAAAGGAGTAGAAGGAAATCTGGTACTTGTTGCTGTCTGAGTCATTTTCATGCGAGTAGGCAAAAATATAGATAAAGAAGAAAAAAAGGAAAAAAAAGGGGAGAAAAGAAGCAGAAATAAGTTTCGGGTCTGGAGGGCAGATATATACAGCAGGAAAACATGAATAGAAAGACGGACTTAATTTGAATCAAGAGGTTTGGGTTTAGAGTTAGGGTTAGATAGAGAAAGAGAAATGTCACGCACGAGCATGTTGAACGCGTCCCTGCTCACTTCACTTCGAAGCAGATGGAAGGAAGAAGAAGCATTCATTGCAGTATTTTTTTTTTACATCTCTTTCTTCACCCGAACAAAAACCTACTAACCATTTAGACACACACGAACAACAAAAACACAAAAAACACATACATCACACAAATCACTCAGAAAAATAAACCATACACATACATTAAGCGCAATCTATAAATAAAACAAGCACAAAAACAAACCAAAAACAAATACTTAACCCTTTCGATCCAAAAGGACCGATTGGTCTTACTAAACTAAGGCAAAAAAAAGACATACCGACATCTTGATCCTCTATGGCCCTTTAACAGAACTGAACTGCTCTGAATGACTAGTTGATAATTTTGCTAAGTCAGGAACCAAAAAAAGAAGTCCGAAATATCGGTGTACCATCTGTGTGTGTCTACTTTTGCTTTAGATCGCCAGGGCTGATATATCGGCTTTTTAGGGTTTAAAGGATTTAAACAGACTCAAAACGGAGAAAACGTATTACACATGCACACAAAATTCACACACATAAAACACACACACAGAGTCGTGCTTGGTCCCCCCGCACACCCTGCAATTGTGGGGGGTGGGCACAAGCTCCCTAGGGTACGTAAGGCTTCTTGGCTTCACAGATTGTAATGCAAAAAATTACCAAAATAAATCATTGTAAGGATGAATTAGAAAATCGTTATCAAACTTAAGATAAACATCTATCAATTCATCTTTCTTTCTGCCTATCTCTCTTTCGATATATATATTTGCATATAGTCAAAGGCTCCAATATGTTGAGGGGAGCAACTTGCTTTTTTAGGCTAAAGGTGCCAAAAGGCGTATTTTGCGTCGGGGCTGCTAAGTGGCTAAGCACGCCACGGCACTGCACACACAGACACATACACACTCTCTCTAATAAAAGTGAAACTTACTTCCAACAAAATAAACCTTTACCTAAAGAAAGTAAAAATCGTAGAAGAAAAATAAAATAAAATTTAAAATAATTTTTATTCTACGAAGACATTATTATTTTGATAATCTGATGTTTCGCAAGAATTCAAGTTTATTAAAGGAGTTGCTTGTTGTTAAAAATATATCTACTTAATTTTTCAATACACGTTCCTTTACAGATCTATCTATCTATCTATCTACCTATCTATCTATCTATCTATCTATCTATCTTATCCACTTCTATCTATCTGCACGCTTTCAGAAATGCCAGAAATCCGAATGGAATTTTCAAGGAAGAAGAACCTTATTAAAAATTAATGTGTGGCATTTGCCCAGAAAACTTGTGCATTTCATCCCCTGTCCACGGCTTGGCCATTTTCATTGCATAGGAAACCTTGATAATATTTCTTTGTGTTAATTGGGTCGGTGTTGCATTACAAAGACACTTAACTGATCAATAGGGATTGCATTTCATCATATTATGTGTCTTAATTAAATTCACTTAACTCTTGACGTTCTTGAAGATCTAGCAATGAATCATTTGTCGGGTGCCAAATAGTTTGTGAATAAACCTCAGTGCTTCGAATTTCTAGTCATAATATGTTCCATTACATTTATATTCGAGCTAATTCTCTTTTAAAAGCATAAATACTCTCTTTTTCTCCCTCCAGCTATCGGTTAAATGTTGTATATGTTGTATATGTATAGATGTTGCTCAAAAAGGCGTGTTGATAACAGAATGACGTTTATATAAAAACGTTATTATTTTATTAAATAACCGTTAATATGCTTTTAAAATCATCATCACAACTAATTGTTTGTTAACACAAAAACCGACAATTAATTTGCATTTAGGGATAGGAAAACTAGATACGAGTTATGATTGATCATTTTTTTCTGTCCATTTTTTTGTCAAAATGCTAGATAATGGCCGCTGCTTGTTTCGTTGGACACGTGACGATAAGGAAAGAAAAGAAGTTGAGCGACTCCAGAGAGAAAGTGGCTTTAAAGATCGCTCTGCTCAAGTTAGTTAAAGAATCTAGTTTATACAGTCATTATAGTTCAAATCCAAATCAAAACCATTACATTAACCTTTAGCTGCCTCGGGCAGATGGGGCGAGTTAACTCGGGAGAGCAGCTCATCTAGGTGAAGGGTAACACTGAACGTAAAAAGCCCAGATAAGAGCACGTAAAAATGGCCTTGTGCCAAATTTGGGTTGGTGTTCACCAAGTAAATATAATATACTAGTTTATGATTTTATTATTCGTCTATTAGGCTCAGTTAGGTGTTACTATTGTGATGGTATAAGAGCGCTCACTGTCAACCCAAATATCTGCTTAAACAAACCACGTGAACCATGACGCAAGCTGGACCAAGGAAACTGGGTTTGAAAGAGAAAGGTTTCCCCCCAAAAAAAAAAACAAAAAAAAAAAACGGAAAGTGTATATGGTCATGCCTCCCTCTCTCTATTTGCAATCCCTCTGGTTAGAGTATGATGTTTGCTTGCTCACCAATATGTCATTGTGTGACTGTACAGTCCCATTCTTGATTTGCATCTCTTCTGGCAGTGAATTCAGAAGGAGTCACTCTCTTTAGAGAATGAAACCAATCTCTGTTTCCTGGCTGCTCTCAGCTCTTCCCGATATGCTTCATCTTCTTCTCTTCAAATATTTTGACTTCCTGATGCATTGTACTTCTCCATATCATGCCCCTGGCACAATACTCCCAAGTGTTGAGGTTTATATGACAGCGCTTCAGATAATGTTTGAGATTGTCCTTAAAACACTTCCTTTGTCCATCTTGTTTTCTCTTCCCATTACCGAGTTCAGCATAGAGCATTTGATTGGACAGCCTAGTGTCATGTGTATCCCCAACGAAAGTGATGATGGTCGCCCGAATGAAAGGCATGAAAATGAAAGTTAGGACCTCGTCACTGTGCAAAAAAGACAAACACTTCTACTTCCACAGAGATCAGAAGTCTAGCGTTCTTACATCTGAACATAAAAAAACTCCCCACCCTGACACAAAAGAAGGAATTCGTAAATGCTCATTAAGTTTGGGAGCATAAAGACGATTTACAGTACATTACTAAAAATAGTCGACCAGTAGATCTTTATAAACACACCAATAAGTTTTCGGAGTTTTTTTCGTGCTAATACATTATCAAATAAAGTAACGTTATCATAAGAGTTTTATGTATATTATCAACTCAATTTTTGTTCATTATAATGTTGTTTTCAAAAGTGATATTGTTTTTTAAATACAAATTTAGAGATAAATTTTTTCAAATTTTTGAATTTTATGGAAAAATAAACTCTAAAAATAGATTAAAACAGTGTTTATCTTAATTCTTATTTTTGTCACTAAAACAATATATTTTCTATTTCTTTGAATGAAGTCGTATATTCATCGGTTTCTTTTAAAATAAAAATGATCAATCTTCAAAGTTTTCAAAATGAATTTAGCGAATGAGGAAGAAAAGTGAATGAAAAAGTTACGTACAAAAATAGTTTTTCTTAAACTTGAGTTACAATGACTTTATTTTTTATCTTTCAGTTATTCATTTGTTGTTTTTTTTCTTCAGTAAAAACTCAAAACTGCGCTTGGAATTAAAGATTTTCGACTTGAATTTCGCGCATGGCCGACTAACCCACTTTAAGAAATATCTTGGTTTTTGTGCTTTTAAATATATCAATCATTCAAATGGATTATCGGTGTTTCGTTTTCTTAATCTATTTCCCAATTTCTCTTGTTATTATCATTATTATTATCTATTGATGACGCTGATGATGATGACACTGTTCATAATTATAGTTATTGTGATCGTCATCATCATCAGAAATTTTCATACTGTTTATATCTAATATTTAAAAAAAAAAAGGTTTTTCAAGCTCATCTCTATTTTGATTTTTTTAAAAACATAATCTTTATCGAATATGCTTTCTATTTCTTTTAGAAAAGAAAAAAAAAATTCAATAATGATCGCAGTTGAATCTTTGGAGAAATATCTGCCCGATTCTCTCTCTTTCTCTTCCTCTCTCTATCTCTTCCTCTCTCTATCTCTTCCTCTCTCTTTCTCTTCCTCTCTCTTCTCTCTCAGTGTTTCGTTCTCTTTCTCTTTCTCTTTAATTTCTCTCGAAAAAATATTAAATAATAAATCATAATCGAATAATAAAACCGAATTTACAAAAACTAAATAAAAAAAAATAGAATAAAAATCAGTTTTGTGATTATTTTTTTAAAAATATAAATTGTTTAAAACGTAGTGAATTTAACAAATACAAAGAACAGAATTTTCATCACTCGACGTTTCATCACTTGACGTTTCATCACTTGACGTTTCATCACCGACTATTAATCACGGAATATAAATCACCAGACTTTTAATCACTTGTTTTTTTCACCATATGGACGCTTACATATCAGTGATTAATGGTCGGGTGATGAAACGTCAGGTGATAAAAAGTCAATAAAACCAAGATGAGGATATAGTCCACAAATACAAATTTTTTTTTTTTTAGTCATCATTTCTATTTTTTGTTTTCAAAATATACTATTAAATTGTTTTCTATGTTCTGTATAACATCACTGAAAAAAAAGTGTTTTATTACTTTTAAAAGCAAGAATTAAAGAAAAAAAAAAACAAAACAAAAAAAGACAGACAGAGAAGGCGGATAAAGAAGGCAAAATATTTTGGAGGAGAAATCTCGTTTTTAAAATTCAATTTGATATTTTTTCTACTAATTGAGGATAATGACGAAAAAAATGTCTGTTCAGTAGCGATAATTTTAAGTTGTTTTTGGCAAGAGTAGAAGAATCAAAGTATGGCAGGCCGGAAAATGTCACAAAGAGAATTGCATTTACAATTAAAAGAGAAACAATATTTTTCTTTTTTGATTCTTAATTTAAAATGAATAAATAAATAAAATCTCTGATGTAATCAGCAGACAACTCACTTCCTTTAATTCTGGAGAAAAAGGCTTATCAATTTTAGAACCTTCAGATTTTGAAAATTAAACGCTAACAGCAAGGTTAATTGATGACGTGATCTCACTCTATTACATAATACTCATCTTAAATGCTATGCCACACTCTGTGTGTGTTCTCTAAGCAAGTTAATCATCTTTAAGAGCTTGTGCACTACTATTTTATTTCAACCAAATTTTACATTTCGTTAATTGGTGCGCATTTTTATTTAAGTGGAAAGTTTCTCAAATTGTTTATCTGTTACAGGAAAGCAAATTTCAAAAATATCTTAATTAGAACCAATTTTCAATGATAAAATCCATTATTTTGTAACAAATGATTATATACCTAAAATACGGGATTTGTCTTTATGTAGAATAAAGATGAGATTAGATATTCATTCAATTCGTTTAGATGAGTTTTAATCATTAACTTTATTCCGACTAGAAAAAAATAACACAAAAGAAAAAAAGGGTAGAATTTTGGTCGATTTTTACATATTTTACTTTGTAAAACTTAACTTTTTAAAATTTTATATCCGTCTTACTTTGAATTTATTTGAAAACATCAAAATCCTTTTTTATTAAATTTATTCGAACATAAATTCAATAAAAAAGAATTTTGATGTGTTCAAATTAATTCAAAATAAGACGGATATAAAAATTTAAAAATTTAAGTTTTACAAAGTAAAACATGTAAGAATCGACCAAAAATCCTGGTTCAAATCTTTTGATTAAAAAATATTTTGTGCCGAGATAATAATTAAGTAGATGTGTCGCACGCCTCGCGAGAGCGGCAACAACGAGAGCAGGAACAACGGGTGCTACATATCCCCAAGGCTCGCAGTCATTACGAGTGCTAAATTCACGAACTGATGATAAACTATGATGTGCCCTGAAGAAGGAAAACTCCGAAACACGTCGGCACTGAGTATATTCTTGTATTTGTATTTATTTTCCCATTAATTCTTTTATCACATATCGTCGGAATCTATTTTCTATTTTTAATGTGTTTGAGAGTGTTTGTGTGTGTGTTTATGAGAGAGAGAGAGAGAGAAAGAGAGAGGGAGAGAGAGAGAAAGAGAGAGAGAGAGAGAGAGAGAGAGAGAGAGAGAGAGAGAGAGACGTGTTGATAGGCAACATGTCACTTACCAAGTGCCTGGACATACGAGTAACCCAACAAAGGAAAACTGTGCCAGATTGACAGCACGTAAAAAAGTAGTGCAAATATTTTTCTAAATATTTGATGTTGCATTAAGAATGTTGGAATCTTTCAAATTGCCTGTTGAAATTACGCCTCAATTTAGCAAAAAGGGAAAATTTGGGTCACTTGACAACTCTTAAGAATTTCTTCTCTTGAAGGGAATATTAAATAATCTTGTGTCCATTCCGACGCTACTGATTATATTCGAATGTTAACTTTTTTTATTTTCTCTTTCAATTGATTTCATTCATTCTTCCTTTCTTTCTTTCTATCTTTTTCGTCCTTTCTTTCATTCTTTCTCTCCTTCTTCTTTCTGTTACCATCGAAGCCTCTCCTTCAAGGTCTTTGCTTCTCTCTGAATCTATCATCACCATTTTCTGAAGAATGTGGAGATAGAGAGAGAGAGGGGGGGAAAAGAAAGAGAGGGAGGGAGGGAAAGAGAGAAAGAGAGAAACTGAAAGGGAGAGAGAGGGGGGAAAGAGAGAGAGAGGGAGGGAAAGAGAGAGAGAGGAAGGGAAAGAAAGAGAGAGAGAGAGTGAAAGAGAGAAAGAGAGGGAA
>JAUZSX010293139.1:0-13939 GCA_034780655.1 Idiosepius hallami
CGCGTAAAACTATCTCACAACCCAAGCTTTTACAAATGCTCCACCTAAGCTGCCCCAAAAAAAAAAAAAAAAAAAAAAAAAAAGTTCCATTTATATACAAGTTTTGATGGGCTCATATATCGCAAGGAAAATAACTCAATATCATAACAATATTATGATAGCATAATGAGAATCTTAAAAATTAATTTCAAATCAGAATAAAAAAGTAGCTAAATAAATGAAAGAAGAGTTATAGCTATATAATCGACCTGTTTTGAAATATTTGTATAAGTTTATCTACAATTACATATATTGTTATTGGTGTCCAGGTGGTAGTCATGGGAGACTGGTTTTCTTCTTATGCCTATTAATATCTTCTCTTTTCTATGGACCATTGTGGTAAGGTGGGTAAGAAATAGTTCTTCCTTGGAATATAATTCATAAAACAAGTTTGGAATTTTAATGATGCATCTAATGTCCAAAACTAGTTTATTTTGGGGTTAATGACTTACATTTCCCTCTGTCTTTCTTTCTCCCCCCCCCCCGTAGGATGTAGGATGACAAAAATGGTCCAAGTTTTAAATAGATTTGAAAAAAAAAATTCTCTGAATTGTAAATCGTAGCTGGTAATTAATTCAGGTAAAAAGTGTTCCAATTAAATTCAGAAAGAAATATTTTATTTCTCTGCATACAAGTCCAATCCAAAATTACATCTTCCACGTACTGTAAAAACTAATGTCTTATTGCCAATGGAAGAAATGTCCAGCATTTCCTTGAAGATAGTCTGTGATACTGTAAACAAATAATACCTTTTTATTAGTAAAAAAATTATGTTGTCTAAATATTCTATAATAAAATTTATTCTAAATATATACTCATAGTGCACAGTAATTTTATTGAAATCTTGTATAATTAGTCAAAGAGCTGCAGAATAAGACATTTGATTCCTTTCAACATCAGACATGTTGTTTTTTTTTTTATTCTTGAGTCGGTTCATATGAAGGGAAATATGGTGAAAAGTTTGAAATTATAAATCCACTTGTTGCTCTAACCAATGAGGTTCAATGATTTTAGTAAAAACAAAAAAATAATCTAAAACTGAATGTACAAGGAAATTGAAAGTTTTATACAGCAGAGAAAATACCAATTCTGCCATTTTAATGACTGATCACAGAAGCCTCTATTCACAAATAGGATGTTAGACAAAATGGGAGATACATATTTAAGGGTCGTTCCAAAAATAATGCCACCTTTTTTTTTAAAGTTGAAGAAAATACTAAGACAGGAATGGTACTATTCAAATGAGCAACCTGTTGCTCGTTTGAATGGTACTATTCCTGTCTTTGTTTTTTTTTTTCAACTTTTTTATTTTCTAAATTGTTACCACTATCCTCAATGCACTTTAGCCAGCAACGAACAAGGTGATTCATTCTTGCATAGAGTGTGCTTGTCTCTCTTATGTCCGTTGCCACTATGAAATTGACAACATCATCTCCTAAATGTGTTGACATCCACTTTTAAACATTTAACAGGCACTGGTGAATGTTGATTGGTTCAAATTTTTTTCTGCAAGAGTGAATCCAATGCCACATATCTGCTCCTGATGCATGTCCAAGTCAGGTGTTGTTTCTTTAGAGTCTCACTCTGTCAATATCTCCAAAAGAAACATGAAACTTTTAGGTCATAAATTCAGTCATCATAACAATCAAATTTGCAATCCCCTTTGATCCATTCAGGTGGAATAAAAGTTATAAGAGGCATTACTTTTGGAATGGCCCTAATACATTAGATTATTTTTTTTCTGTAAAGATTCACTGATTTTAGGAATGACTTTATTTATTTCAGAGTTTTCAAAATGTTGAATAATGCGATTAGTTTTATTTAAAAATATGTTGATAATAAAGATGTTTATCAAATACTGATTAGTGTTGGCATTAAATAACAGCTAATGTTGACATTTCATTAAAACAAATAAACAAAATAAGATCATCACTCATTACAGATTTTCTAGGAAAAGCACTTGAAATTTGGAATCAGAATATGTGAGTTTAAATCCTAGTTAGTACACTTAGGAAAGTTATAAATCCCCTCATTCCTTCTAGTTATAGATTAAATAATGCAACTTGAGTAATTCCAAGAATGTGTGGAGGATAGAAATTTGTTCATCAAAAATTATTATTTTCTGCATTAAATGACTAAAAACTGTGATATAGCATTTAACTAAACCAATCTCTCAATAGACTTGCTATAATTCATTATTTTTTTTATTATTATAACTGTAATAGGTTAATAGTTATTATGATTAACACAACAATTTTCACTTCTCTATCTCTCTTAAAAAAATATTGTGGATATTTTGAGATCATAAATTCAATTTCGAATAATGTATTTTGATGATAAAATTCAAACAACAATCATTTTAGAGTTGAGGTCTTCCTCAGCCCACCTAAAGTGAATTTTGTTTTAGCAACTCTAAATGACAGCTTGACCTATTATTTGTAAATAAAGAAAGGGAAAATTCTCACTGTAACGTAGAGCCCTTCATGAATTTGTCTTGAAAATATCTTATTCACACACACATACAAATAGACATATATCTATTAACTTGTAAACTTTTATATTAATACACATATTACACACACACATGTTTGTATGTCTTTATATAAATAATTGTGTGTGTGTGTAAACAAATAAAAAATATTTGTATCAATGAATATGTGTTTATGCATAAGTGTAAATAATGTTTGTATTTAACGGTATATTAACCTGTTTAGATCATTTTAATGCAGAGAACAATAATTTTTTATATACTTATTTTGTACACACATAGTTTTTTGATTAACACAATTTGCACTATTTAATCCATAGCTGGAGGGAAATATTTATTTACTTGGTTGAGCACAAACCCAAGTGAGCTACATGGCCATTTACATGCTTATTATATCGCTGGGATTTTGTAATCAGTATTGCCTTTCACCTAGATGAGTTACTCTTCCAAGTTAAGGAGCCCATCTGAAGTAGCTAAAGGTACAGCAATGGTTTTGACTGGGATTTGAATTCCTGAACTTCATAGCAGGAGGGAATGTGAGAATTGATACCTTTCCCAAGGGTATTTGTCCATTTGTGAACGTAGATGGAATGACTTGGATTCGAACATATGTGTTTCAATTCCAAGGTCTGACTGCTTATCCACTGCCACAAGTGGACCTTCCCTTTGTGACAAGAATAATCTTTAATAAAAGCATATTATCACAGCCCTAGTCATAATTAATGGGGGAGTGAACAAGAAGGCTAGACTGCTAGAAACTCCAAGTAAAATGACAGAAAAAGAAATTTTCCAGAAAATTTCAAACATATTTTTAAGTATATATACACATGTTATTGATTAATCATTGACCATTTTCTAATTTCATGTAAAAATATCTTTTAATTTTTCTAATTTATTTTATTTGAACAAGCTGCGTTCCAAAAGTAATGCCACCTATTTTTTTTAAAAGTTATATTTTAAAAGTTCAATAACTATTAAGACAAGAGTAGTCCCATTAGAATGAGCAATGTTTTGTGTTCCAGAATATATTTTTCTACATAATCACCACTATTATCAATACTCTTTTGCTTGCAATGAATGAAGGAGTCCATTTTCGTGCCATTTTCGGTTCAATTTTTCTACATGGAGAAATTCAATGGCACATCTCTGCTTCTGATGCACATCCATGAGACGGGTTGTTTTCTTAAGAGCATGCCATCAATATTGGCAACAGAGAGATTAAACTTTCGGATCATGAATACATAAGTTCAGTCATCATGCAATTTGCAATCTCCTCTGGTCCAGTCAGGTGGAATAAAAAAAATAGGAAGCATTACTTGTGGAACAATTTTTATCTAATTATTTCTAATCAAGGTCTCTTCTTAATTGCCTGACTTTATTCATGAGAGCCGAAACCTTTTGTAAGCTTAAATCTTTTGTCCAATGTCCATCTTCTTTAAAATAAGAACCAATGATAAGACCATTAGCTTGAAGAAACCTGGAAACATTGTTCAGAGTTATTCCTGATCCAACCAGTACAGGAATATCAACTGACTGCAGTACATCTGTAATTAAAAAACACAAGAGAATCAATACAAATCTTTCACTCCATTCATTCTGATCTTTCATGCTTTCAACTCTTAAATGTGATTTTCTATGTTTAAATTGGATACAGATTGATTTAGAAATGCACACTTACATTGATTCCTTCAATCTTAAGTAAGAATGGCATGATATATCTTATATATTTACCAAAGTACATTTTGGCTTAGAGAGATTTCACACTATTCTCACATGGAACATATGTATATTTGTTATATACACAGTGTCTAAAAAGCTGCTATGCAGTGCAAAATAATGTCTTAAGGCCAATGGAGGACATTTACAGCATTTCCTTTTAATAATAAGCAGTGATACTGTAAATAAATAAAAACTTTTTATTGGTAGAAATTGTAATGTCTAAATGTTTTAAAATAAAATTATTGTTAATTAGTTTATTTAAATTTCTATGTACCTACTGTGCACAGTAATTTTTGGACATCCTATATATAAGTATAAGTCTCTTATATATTGATAAAAAATACCTTTTTACCTTGTACTTCTTTTACATCTGTAGCATTACCAGTCGCTGTACCAGTTACAATCACACCATCACTTAAAAAGAATTGGGCCGCTTTTGCTGTTTCAGCGATATCTATATCACTTGTAATTGCATGGGCACTAATAATAAAAAATCGAGAAACCAAAATACATTGACTTAATTTGGAACAACATTAGCAGATCAAAAAACATCAAAGAAAAAGTTTTCTGAATCTGATCCCAAAATAGATTACATATCTCAGACAATTTACATACACACATGGGCGGTCGACATGGCCCAGTGGATAGGCAATCGGACTTCAGAACCATAATACGCAGGTTCGAATCTAAGTTGTTCTGTCTACATTGACATGTTGGCTAATACCCTTGAGAAAGGTATGAATCCCCATCATCCCTCCAGCTATGGATTGAATAATGCAACTTGTGTTATTAAAAAAACTATGTGTGTATAAAAATAATGTTTATCATAATTAATTGTTCTCAGCATTAAAATGACCTAAAAGGGTTGATATGCCATTAAACACCAAACAAACAAACACTCGCTGTTATAAATCTAAAATGAAATCTCTCTTTCAACAAATTTAAAATACTCAGCTTCGTAACAAATTCAAACCACTTTTGGGGGCTGAGTATTTCATAAAAACAACATAACCAAATCAATTCAATTGGAGATCATATTTCGCCATATACAGTTCACCTACAGTCAGACCATGACAGTGTGGCATCATACAGAAGACCACAACAACAGTAGAGTGACAGTTCTAACCACAAACAACTCTCATCAACTACGTTGTTTTCATCTTCATCTCTGCCAACCCTGACAACACAATTTTGTCATGACAGAAAAAATAAAATATATTTTGATCAATTTAGTTTGTTTGTATTTTGTATATTATCTTGCAACCATATATGCAATATGCCCCATATAACACATGTTTTTTTTTTATCTAGAAAAGTGTTGTGGAGCGAAGGGTAACTAAGAAAGACTGGAACAAGAATATTGGATAAAGAAGTATTGTATTAAGAAAGATGATAAAATACAGAGAGAAATAAAGAGTGATGATACTCAATACCAAAATGACGTGCTATAGTTGATTCAGAAACAGATAGTGGTTAAATAAGTATTATATTAATAGACAAGATATAATACAGAGAGAAATGGTGAGTGATAGTATTTAATCCCAACCTGGCATACTACAGCTGAGACTTCAAGATAGGATATATATATATATATATATATATAATATTTACTCGGTGAGTACCAACCCAAGTTTGGCACAAGACCATTTTTCACGTGCTCTCACGCGGGTTTTTTACATTCGGTGTTACCCTTCACCTAGATGAGCTACTCTACCGAGTTAACGAGCCCCGAGGCTGCTAAAGTGAAAGTAATGGTTTTGACTGGGATTTGAACTCACGTAATACGATTCCAGAGCCTGAGCTTTTACTTTTATTTTGATAGAGTATATTTGATTCAAAACTTTTTAACTAAGTTCATTGATTGCTAATCTGAATTTTTGAGATAGATTTTGATAATTTTATCACTCATATTATTGGTTCATTTTTAATCACATCTTTTTGTTATATTCATAATTAGGGGTGTGACAACATGGTTTTATCAACAAACATTCTTGTCGTTACTTGATTTTACCATTTCTTTTAATTCTGTAGTTATTAGTAGGGCTGTAACAATATACTTTCATTAAAAATATTCTTGTCACCACCCTAATAACTTGAGCTGTGATAAGAATATTCTTTTATAAGAGCACGCGCAGTGAGGATTCTGACTGCAGATGTAAGTAGTAAGACCAAGATGAAGGTCTATCATCTAGTCCAAACATAAAGAATTTCTATAAAAGTACATAAGAAAAATGTCCAGATAGAGTTAACCCCTTTGGTGAGGAATGGGCATATTAGAATTCTCTGAGATAGCAAAGAGCTCTATCAACAACAGAAGGACTGATTTCAGGTTAAATGGATAAAGAGATGACTTCCTGCTCAACAGACAGACAGGAAGAGAGGAAAATATTTCACCAGAAGAAATTTATTGAATATTTTTTTTTTAGCCTGTTATATCATTTTTCACTCACCAGTTTTCTTTATCTGTCAGTCTAGAATGTTTAAGAAATACTTTTCCAAAGATAGTTCTACTTACTGAAGATATTAGTTGAACTAGCCTTGAGAACAAACAAATAAGAGAGGCAGGATAATCTACATCTCTAATCCTATTTTCGACACTCATGCTTACTGATCTGATCTAATTGATTCATGCAAATCCATATAACTCAAATGAATTTTATTATTGAATTGATTCAGGGTTTTATTTTTCATCTTTGTTATTACATTCATAACATTTTAAACAAAGTGCTCTTCAGCAATCTGCAAGCTTTAATTGATGGAGAGATTGTTTTTTTTAAGGCAAAAAGTACAATGCTTAGAAACAGTCTATAGAGTAACATTTGATTTCTAAAATAGATGAAAGATTTTGTTCACAAACTTTTGCTTTGAATGTCCAGTTAGAAGAAAACGATTACATTAGAGATAAAATTATTAAAGATTAATAACCAGGGCCGTGCTTAGGGCCCCCGCAGACCCCGCAACTGTGGATGGGCCACAAGCTCCCTAGGGGCCGCAAGGCTCTTTGGCTACATATTAACTACGATTAACTAGAAAATTATTATCAAACTTATAAGTTTAAATCTGTCTGACTGTATGTCTCAGTCTTTATTTCACTCTCTCTTTATATATATATACATTTATATATATAATTATAAGGGTGAGGCGTTGGTATACCACCAATAATAAACATATAAGCAAATGATTAAACGCAAAAAGTTTTGCGGAACCCATAACATAGCGTTAGACAGCTGTTTCGATCTTATTTGATCTCATCAGTGACACGTAATGTTGTTACTTTTTTCGAACCCAAGGTAGGATTTGAATGTGCTAAACACGTCATGCGAGCCGGATACTCTAACCGCTGGCCCACGATTCTGCCATGCGTTCATTGCAGTTTTTTTGCGATTTTTACCTTGACGGTATTCTTAATCGCCGCGGCGCGGGCATATTTTCCATGCCGACTACGATAAACTATACAGGTTTACAACGAAAGCCGACGTAGCTTGCCTCTATGAACGACTTTCTTCGACCAATGCCAACTACGATAAACTATACAGGTTTACAACGAAAGATCAGATTAGTCAAAGACAATATATTTTTAATAATTATAAGGGTGAGGCATTGGTATACTACCAATAATAAACATATAAGCGAATGATTAATCTATATACACATATACATACACAAACAGATATATATATATATATATCTGTTTGTGTATGTGTATGTATATATAGATTTTGATCAAAGCCTATAGTATGTTGTGGAGGTGCTTAAGTTGCCTTTATTAGGGAAAAGGGGCCGCAAGGCGTATTCTGCGACATAGCCGCTATGTGGCTAAGCACGGCACTGTTGATAACCAATAAAAAGAAAGCTAATAAAAAAGGTTCTTAAATTCCATAGGAGTCTTTTTCTTTTTGCTTTTGAGAGAAAATGACAAAGGACTTACATACAGACATAAAGTACAGACAAGCCTATTGACATAAAAGTTGTTTCTCTTTATTTAAAATCATATCAAACTTTATTAACTGTAGCAATATTTTTAGTCATTCTTTAAAGCCACATGGTGATAATAAATTGGTTACTATATTTTTAGTTATTTTACTAACAATTTCATACTGAATTTTTTTATGGAATTGGAATGCTAGTATTAGTGTAACTACTTAACCACAATCGGGGGGAATAAGTAGATCCAAATATGCTTTTATTGCTTTGGAAGTGGGGGCAATGCAATGATTGATAATTAAATCTTGAATTCTTGAAAAAAAAAAAAAAAAATTTAATCTTACTCCTTCACAAATTTTAACTCCTAACACCAAGTTTTTATTTGAATAATTAGTGAATAGAATTCAATAATGATTCTGTACATTAGATAGAATTCTTATGTGAATAGTGCAAGCAAATATCCTTCATTAATCATATAGTTTAATAATCATTGAATGTGTTAGACCGATAGCATAGACCTTATGTTACTAAAGTTAATTCAGCAATTCAAATCAGCTTTTTTTAGTATTACTTAAATTATTTAAGGGAGTTGGAAAATTCATATGAATAATGAAATTTTCTTAAAACTAAACAAATGTTTAGCCTTGACCCAAATATTAAACAAACAAACAATATGTAATTTTAAGTATGAAATACTTTTCTAAAAATAAACTTTTAAAATCCCACCAGAAAATGAAAAGTAATTTGATAAGCTTTCCTTGACATAACATTTAATAATAGTTATCAAATTTGATATATATATATATTTTTTTATTTATGCAGTATAATAATAGTCACAAGTATTACTATTATCATTGCTGCCACTATTATATTGTTATTCTTATTTTACCAAAGACCTGAATCAAAAAGAAAGTTGTTCAAGGTAATGTACTTTCTTTTTTAACCTGTGAATAGAAAACACATATTCTTTTGGAGGCTGCATTGAATGAAGATAAGAATTAGAATAATTTTGAAGGCCTTCAAAATTGAACAATTAAATAAACCTAAAAAGTATGAACCTTTATCTAAAACATACCCTATTGCTTGATACCAAAAGATATGTTTCATTTCAATGTTTATATCAATATTTTACTTATAAGCATTGGTTTTTATTGAAAGGAAAACAGAATTGTCCAACTGATGCCAATTTTTAATATTTGAATCGCTGTTTTCTTTTGTCCTTTAACAAACCATTATTAATAGTAAAATACTTAGCTAACTTACAAAAGAATCTGAAAATATTTTTTTATATCAAAAGAATCTAGATGTGTAGTTAAGTTTTCATCCAGAAATGTAATTACCAAGCAGTTAATAGAAACCAACTGAAAACTTACAAAACCAGAATATTTAAGTATGAAATTTACAAAATTAGCTCTTGAAAGGAAAGAAAAAGAAAAAAATCATATCTGTCACCAACATGGCTTTCATAGAAAAGAAGACATTTGCAAAGTATGTGTTTTATTGGCATATTGGAGTAGTTATTGAATGTGAAATTGGTCTTCCTAGATTGCATTTAAGCATGTACATGATTTAACACTAAACAAAATTCTATATAATAAAAAAACAAATGGAGCAATTTTTCTCCAGAAAAAATATCGACAAAGAAATAATGTCATAAACTAATCACAAAAAAGTTATTTTTTTGTTTGTGTTGAACTGCATATCAACCTTTTCAGGTCATTTAATGCCAAGAAAAAATTTTGATAAATGTTATTTGGTACAGGCATAGTTTTTTAATAACACATTTTAATCCATAGCTGTAGGGAAGATGGAGGATTTATACCTTTCCCAAGGGTATTAGTCGATATGTGTACGTAGATGGAATGACAGGGATTTGAACTTACGTGTTACAATTCTAAAGTTGGACTGGCTATCCACTGTCCCAAGTGGACCTCTAGTAAAGAAGTTTATAAAAAATATCTAAGTACCAAATTAACAACTATAATAAAGAGCTGACATAAAAATGTTCATCATTAAATAATAGCTACACCTGGAAAATGTTAATAAGTTCATTTTTTTTTACCACTTATCAATTTTTGGACATTTGATGAAATTATTAATAGTTTTTGATAAATATCTCTCAATTTTTTTTTCATCAGTTGAATGATTTTATCATTCCTTAACTTTCAGTTTCTTCAGAGCTATTGTGTGTGTGTTGGTATACTGACCTCTGCTATTTCAACAGGCTCAACCACTGAACATACACAATTTAGTGGTGAGTCTTATAGAAATTTGAATTTCAAAAGCAATATAAATTTGAAAATGAAATAACAACAGCTTGATCAATTTGAAATTGCCTCATAAGCCAAACATAATTACACAAATTTGTCCCATGGGCCAGAGTTTGACACCTATGGTTTAGATCTTATCATCAATAGTAAAAATCACACAAGAGAAGAGTATGTAATAAACTTATTTTTGTTTTGGTTGCAACTGCTGCTACAATGATTTCTCCTCCTTGCATGCTGAGAAATAGACTCCGGTGTAAATTTGTTTCTCTTGCTTCAAGGAAACCAATCTTTCTGAACATGGTTATACAATATTCTTTCTAAAACCATTGTAGAACAGTTGAAATTCAATTAAACCCTGAGATAAAAGTGTTAAGAGACGATTGCACACCTTTCTTAAAAGTATTTAGCTGAAAAAGTACACAGCAGAACGACTGGGATTAGAACTTGGGGCTTGTTAACTTGGGAGAGTAACTTATCTAGGTGAAGGACAACACTAATTATAAAAGCCCAGGGATATAATGATCACATAAAATGGCCTTGTGCCAAACTATAGTTTTTGTTTTTGCTTGACCAAGTAAATATATCCTGACTTCATAGCTCTTCAACTTGAAAAAAAATAAATTCAAAACATATATAGCATTACTTTTGGAACTACTCTTGAATAAAAAACATGCCTGAAATAAATGGAAATGAAAATCTTTTGCTAAAACAAAACTCATCTTCAACAGAAAAAAACATAGCAAACATCACTCTGGATTTATTTGCACACAAATCATGCTTATATTCAATTCTGATAGATTATTTCATATTTTAATCTACTAATCTTCAAAGTGGCCTGAAGTAGTTATTAGTCCATGTAATGCAATTACAAAGAATTGCTTAAATAAAACTATCTTGTTATTTGAAGATAATGCATTAGAATTTTCCAATTTAAAAAATTACTTGGCCTCATTATAAAACAGAAACCAACCACACACAATCATTAGATCAAAGAAGTTATGGTAGAAAGAGAAGAGTAAAAATAAAACTAAAGATGTTTCCTTTCACCTGGTGATATCATGAATTATCAGAACTATTCTTCAATTATGAATTTATTTCATGTGTCGATAGATTACTTCTTAAAAGAATAGAAAAAAAAATCTCCTTTCACTATCCAATCAAACAAAAATCTCAACAAAAATTTTCTCAACGAAACAAAAATCTATAGCATCATGGCTCTTGATATAACTTTACCAAGGCTTGTACCCTTGAAGGGAAATTACCCACACATCTGCATTCAACTTGACAGTAGTTGAGAGAAAATGATGGAGGCTTTAACATTAAATATCATTGAATATTGATAAATATTTTATGTTGGAATCATTTTCGTTTATATTTGCCATGCATAATTTTTTTTTTTTACTTGACTAAGTTTCTTTGGGAAATTTTTATGATTTAAAAAAATTACTACAGTTTTGCTGTGGATAAGTGCTTAGATTTTAGGATTATTTTACATGAGTTTAAGTCCCAATTCTGATGTGTGTTGTCAATTTACCATAACAGCTTGAGTCATGTGAACCACTGAAAACACACAATTCAGTGGTGAGTTGCCTGTGAATTTGAATTTCATAAGAAGTTCCCAGCCACAGAGATATTCCAATTAAGGGAAATAGGTGTATACTTGATGCTAGTGTAGAGCTATCAAGGGTGTTTGTAAAATGACACCTGCCTACCATGGCTTAGAGAGGCTCATCCACCTTTATTCTGGAGGGATCTGGATATTCATACCTTTACCAGGGGCTTTAAATCCAGAAGTGAACATGACAGAACAACAATGATTTGAACTTGCTTACTGGGAACCTAAAGTCTAATCAATGTCCCAAGTGCCTTCCCTAATCCTTATCATTACATCATATTCACGCCTTAGGAAAATGTATGAATATCCTAATTTCTTCCAGCTATGGATTGAAGAGTGAATCTAGTTTTTTCCACTAGATATGTTAAAGAATTATAGATGTTTATCAAAAATTATTATATAATATGCATTGAATGACTTAAAGGTTGATACACCATTGAAAACTAAGTCAAGCCAAATTAAAACGATGTAGTAAATATTCATAAATGAATATTAATGAATTTCATTCTAGAGACATAAAAATAAAATTGCTTTTAATGGTTTAATAGGTTGAAAAATCTTACTTTTAATGAGGGCAAACTAGAAATATCCTAAGAGATTACAGAAAAGAAAGGGAGAATAGTAAAGATGAACAGAAAACAGTAACTATGGAAATATGCAGACACTGAAGATCATTTACTGATTAGATTAGACTTGATTAGATAGTTCATTTCTTTTGAGAGACAATATTATCACAGCTCACTGTGAAAACTGGTGCTTTAGATCTCTGGCTCCGTGATCTGGTATTATATAACCTGCATTTAGTCAAATGGATGAAAATATAAATGTATTATTATATAAAAATAAGATTATCATAATTGTATGAGATCCTAAATCCTGTGACTCTTCAGGAAATGAAATCATATTAGTAATTAAAAAAGAATTACTCAAACATTTAAAATTTGCATATATACATTACTGCATTTCTATATAGTAATGCTTCCTTAAACTGTCTTAGAGAAAAGCATTAGGAACAAATTTAGTGTAAAAAAGCGGTTGGAAATGAATTTAGAAAAAAAAAAAAAAAGAGTTAACTGCTTTCCTATATAATGGGCTTCCATAATTATGTTAGAGGTAAGTTCCTAGTACCCAGGCGAAGCCGAGCAACAATTCTAGTATACAATAAAAATAGATTAATTTAACAATTATTATTGTTATTATATTCACATACATACACATATATTTAGGCAGAATATCATTGGAGATTATAAGTAAGAAAGCTTGAAATTTATATTAAGACACTTGACACTTCAACCAGGTTTCTTGATAGAAAACAAGAAAAATGAATTAAAAATGATAAAAAGAAAAATTAAAGTATATATATATACATATATATATATACACATATATATATTATATATTAAGGACAGCGATGGTGGAACATTGGTAGAAGCTCGGGCTCTGAGATCGTGGTAAGCGAGTTCAAATCCCAGTCATAATCATTACATTCACCTTTAGCTGCCTCAGGCAGATGGGGCTCGTTAGCTCAGGAGAGCAGCTCATCTAGATGAAGGGTAATACTGAATTTAAAAAGCCCGGGTAAGAGCACGTAAAATGGCCTTGTGCCAAACTTGGGTTGGTGCTCAATAAGTAAATATAATATTAAACCATAGTTTCATATAGAAGTAATGGCATTGAATTTTCTTTGCAGAAATGACATGCCAAATTAATGCAGATGTTAATAATTGTCTTTCATCACTTGAATGATAAAGATGTTAATCTTCTAAGATTAGTTTCCTAAGTTCAATCCTGGTTATGTTCCACTGATGATTTCTAATAAGAATGAAACAGACCTGCATTAAAACTACCAAATTAAATAAATATGGTTCAATGACATTACATATA
>JAUZSX010293147.1:0-13938 GCA_034780655.1 Idiosepius hallami
TGAGGGTGTGAACATTTTTTTAAATAAATATATTTAAAAAAAAAAAAAAAAAACGCGTGTGTACAAAATGATATTACTGAAAATATTTTTAGGTGCACAGGGACTTTTTGATCACCCAGTAAAATCCTTTCTATGTCAACTTATTGGTTAGATTTTACCAGTAAAATGTTAAACATGTTGGCAAGTTGGTCCAAGTGGCTATTGGATGACTAAATTGCTAGTTTGTTTGTTTGTGATTTATGGCATATCAACCTCTATAAGTCATGGCTATTTAGCAGAAAGAATTAACCCCCCCCACCAAAAAAAATGGATGTTTACAAAGAGTAGGAGTTTGACATTTTAAAATTTATAGTTTGTCAATTAAGAAAACTGTAGATATTTTTCATCATTTAAGTTTTTTTTAGTTTTTATTGTTTGTTTTACAGCATATCAACCTTTTTTGGTCATTTAATGCTAAGATCAATCATTGTGCACAAATAGTTTTTTTTAAATAACACAATGTTCGCTATTTAATCCACAGTAAAATCTCAGACTATGGAATCGTCATACACGATTTCAAATCCCAGTCAAAACCACTACATCTAACTTTAGCTACCTCGGACAGATAGGGCTCATTAACTCGGGAGAGTAGCTCATCTAGGTGAATGGCAGCACTGATTTCAAAAGCCCTCAAAAGGTCCTCCAATTTGGGTGTTGAGCATAGGACTAGCAACTGTTTCTTGTAAAAACCAGTATGCTATGGAAACAGCAAATGCAAATTTGCTGCCCAATGCACCACTGGGTGTAATGGTTGATGAATATTCCCTAATTAACCCATAACTGGGTGGAATGTTTGGATTCATACCTTTCCCAAGAGTATTAGTCCAATTATAAATACTAATGGAAAGATTGGAATTCAAATTCGCATACTGCTATTCCATAGTCTGACTGCCTACCCACTAGGCCAGTTTTAGTTTTTAAAAAGTTCAAAGAATATTTTTTTTTAATCATTAAGTATAACTCATACCTATGAAAGTAAATCAAAACTTTATTTATGGAAGTTGTTAAATTATTTTTCTACATAAGATCCACCTAACTCAAAAAAACTTCTGCAAATGTTGTTTCATCAAGAAATTCCTTTATAAAATTTTGTTGCTCTAGTATTTTCCCTCAGTTTGAGTTGGTCATTTGTTTAAAAAAATAATTTACCCTCATATTTTTTACTTTAAAGAGTTAACCATATTAAGCCTTTCATCAAATCTATATAATATATTTACTCAGAGAGCATCAACCCAAGTTTGGTACAAGGCCATTTTTACGTGCACTTACCCGTGCTTGTTACATTTCACCTAGAGGAGTTAAATGCAATTAGTTTTAAAAAAAGCACTAACACCTTCAAATTAGAATCCGCTTAATTTTCGTCTTTTTTTTTTTTTTTTTTTTTATCCAATTGTTTCTCTCCCTACAACATAGCAATAAAATGAACTCTAAAAAAGGGAGAAGAAAGAAATGAGAAAGAAAACTAAATAAACCCACACACTGTATTTAAACTGTACAATGTTTGATGTTTAACGTCTTTTAACCATTCATATCTTTAACATTCACCCCTGAAGATGAACCCTGTCGGGTCTAAAAGCGCTCAGGCACTGCAGGACCATGCGAGGCTGATGAAGACCTTGTCACCTCGCACCAGACTCAAAATAAGACGAATAGAAGGAATAAAAAAAAAAAGATACTCAGGACTAACACATCCATTTAGTTCAATGAATCTTGTTTGAATAATGGGTTGCTGCCAATAACTTTATTTTTGTGTTTAAAATTGCGAACTCACCAGAGTTCTTTATGAAAAGCAAATCTAATAAAGAATATACATAATTCTTATGTATCAATTCTATATTCCAATACTGTTCTACTACACAGCAACTTTTTGGACACCCTGTAAAAGGAACACTCAGATTATGAAGCTTCATCTCTTAATAATAAAAATATATCGTTTCAAATAATTTTTTATTTGTTAATTCTTGATAGTTTCGATTTCCTTAACTCCTTCATCAGTGGAAAAAATACAGATGCCTTGACACACCTTCTTAACAATCCACCTGTGGTTACTAAAAATATTACAATGAAGGTAAATAATTTTATTTTTTTTTTAATATTTTGTTGTTTTTCTGTTTTCATTTGTTTTGTTTTTTGGTAAACTTAAATCAGTTGTTCCCAACATTAGTAAGAATGATTACTGGTGTGCCGCGAAGAGATAAAAGGTGGAAGACATTTAATTTAATTTTTTTAACAGCGTGCAATTCAAAACTACTGAATTTCTGGAATCTAAACGTTTCTTGCATACTAATTGGTAAGCATTGTTATGCTTTATATTATCTATAAATCTTGCTTATAATAACATATTCTTTGTAGAGAATTCTTTAATATTTAGGTGTTGTAAATCATAGACATTGTCAATTTAGGTTTTAGTAGGACAAATAAAAACATGATTATCATCATTTTATTGCAACAAAACTTTCTGAGTAGAATATATTCATTTTTTGTGATAGGTGTGCGGTGAAAATTTAAATAGCTCAATGGTGTGCTGCGAACCACTGGCTTAAATCAACAAATAAAAAAAATTCTGATATTTATGAAAATAAAAAAATTCTCTTTTGCATAAAAATTGAGTTTCTTAAGACATTTTTAAAACAGCCTTTTTAAAACATTCTATTTTCTATTCTATTAGACATTTTATTGTTTAAATAATTTTACTTTTTTCTTAATAAAAAAAAGAGAAAAAGGTTTAAAAGACGTTTTTACATAGTATTTGGAAGGTTGTTGGTGGGAAAAAAAAGTTGCAAAAAATAAGTATTTTATTATTTATAGTCACCATTTAGAAAAATAACTCACAAGAGATCATCAGAATATTCGGTAATTAAAACAGAAATGAAAAATATTTGAGAATAGATGCTTGTAAAAATGTTTCCTTAAACAAAAATAGATTTCTGTCCAAACGAAACCAAAGCATCTCTTTTCACATTTCAGATCTTTTCTTATATTGCTTTAAAATTGGAAAGAGATCTTCATTTCTAATCATAGGAAATAAATATTATAAAACATTTTTTTTTTCCATCCCCAAAACATCATAAATGAGTTAGAGCTACTTATTCAGTGACTTATAATATTTTTCATTTATTTTGATTTATTATTTAAATCTGTTTTCATTTGTTTCATCCTTCTGTCCCAAAAGTTGATGATCTCATTCTCTGTTTGTCTGTAGATCTATATAATCTGTTGGTAGTCGACGTGGCCCAATGGATAGACAATTGAACTTTGGAACCATACTACGCAAGTTTGAATCCAAGTTGTTCCGTCTACGTTAACATGTTGACTAATTCCCTTGGGAAAGGTATGAAGCCATATCATGCCTCCAGCTATGGGTTAAATAGTGCAAGACCTAAATGGTATATGATGTCCACAGTGACACAACGGCACTGAAGGCAGATGAAGGGTGCAACAAAAGATGGCCTCCTGTTGTCGTGGTTCTCTCCATGCCATTGGAACCAGGTCCTCCTCTGCCTAGGATCCGTGTGGTGACTGCAGGTGCATCAGTTTCCTCACGTTAAAAGACATCACGCACAGGCGTCCTCCCAAAAGGGTTCACAGAACCAAGACGGAGGATGGTCATACTCGACTACGAGTGACTGCTAATGATCAATGAAATCTGTAGAGTAAGTTTGCCTATATTATTAAAGTACTCAACACCAGTAATAGAGCAGGTGTAGTTAATAAGGAGTTAATAAACCAGAAAAACAGTCTATTGTCAAATGTGTATTTTCTCTTATTTCAGGACAAAGCAACTCAATTAGCTGTTAAAGTCCTCAGTTCCTTCAGAAGCAGTGAAATTGAACCTGCCATCAAATCACTCGATACCAAACAGATTGATATGCTTATGAAGTACATTTATTACGGATTTGAATGCCAAACTGAGGGCAGTAGTGCCATGTTACTAACTTGGCACGAAAAGGTAACATTCTTTTTATGACTTATTTACAACACTGACATTTACAAAACTAAAAGTTAAGCCAAATATTTCCCCAGTAATTTTCATTTCAATGCAAATCATTTTTTTAACAAAGAATTTATGAAAATTATCGTCAACTCATATATAGTTAGTTATTTTTCATCAACCCTTACACCCAGTGGTGCGTTGGGCAGCAAACTTGTTTTTGCTGTTTCCATATCATACTTGTTTTTACGAGAAAGAATCACTAGCCCTATGCTCAACCCCCCAAACTGGAAGACCATTTTTGGGCTTTTGAAATCAGTGTCACTTTTCACCTAAATTTGATACTCTCCCAAGTTAACGAGCCCCATCTGCCCAAGGCAGCTAAAGTTGAATGTTTTGACTGGGATTTGAACTCATGTAATACGATTCCATAGTCTGAGCTTTTCCCAATGCTATATCTTCGCTGCCCTAGTTATTTTAGCTCTTAATTGTTTTATTTTTTACTATGAAAATTTAAAATACCTAGTGTTTTTTCTTTAAATTTGATTCTCATGAATTCATTTACTGATAATTTTTTTAAGAGTTGTTTGTTATGTTATAAGCAAATTATGAAACTAACAAATTTTACCTAACATATTGCACCATCCTTACACCCCTGCTAGGTTTAATAAACAAGTAAACCACTATTCTCATGTATTAATTTAGAGATAATTTTATTTTTAAAGAGTTGTTTGTTATCACAAGCAAATTGTGAAAATATGAACAATTTTCACTTAATACTTCTTGAGTTATAACATGTGAACATATTGAACCATCCTTACACCCCTGCTAGGTTTAACATCACTTCTTATGAATTAATTTAAAGATTTTTTTAAAGAGTTGTTAATTATGTTATCATGAGCAAATTGTGAAAGTATGAACAATTTCACTTAATTCTTCTTGAGTTACAAAATATGAACATATTGCTCTATCTTACACCTCTGCTAGGTTTAACATCAATTCTCATGAAGAGATATTTGTTATGTTATCATAAGCAAATTGTAAAAGTATGAACAAATATCACTTAATACTTCTTGACTTATAACATGTGAACATATTGAACCATCCTTACACCTCTGCTAGGTTTAATAAACAAATCTTTTTTTTAGAAATTACAAAAGGTGTGAATGGGAACACTATGAAAAATAAGGTTATCATTTTTTTTTTTTAAATGAAATGAGTTGTTTCCTCTGATTAAAACTTGAAATTTATCAAATCATTTTTGTTTTTGTATTCTAGGTGTTTGCAATTGGTGGTTTGGGATCAATAGTACGAGTACTGACAGATCGCAAGAGGGTATAATATTGGTGACTAATATTTGCAACAGTGATGATGGCAACTCTTGGGACATGACAACAACATCAACAATAACATCCAGTCATAAAAATCAGTATTGATTTATTTATAATGCAAACATTTTTCTGTCCAAGGGATTGAAAAAGACATACACATTTTTAAAAAAATGATTTATTTCAATAATAAGACAAAGTCCATACTAAAAACGGAAAATTTTATATGAAGACACGAAGAAAAAGTTTCAGCTCCAGACTTTGTATGTAGAAATGAAGTGGATATTATTTGACTAAGTTATCTATCCTTGCAGTGATTGATAGAGTGAATGGGTGGGGACTTATTTTTCCTCTAAAAACAAGTTTGGTTGATATTTAACAAGCAGAATTAAGTCTCCATTTATTTTTCAACATGGCCGCCTGCATTTGGTGTGAGAGTCTGTTGTGTGTGTTTTATCAAACAACTGGAATGAATTTGAAACATACCCTGCATTTTTTTTTCTCCATTTTGTTTGTCTCCTTGGTAAAACCAAAAAGATAAATCTTTGAAAAAGGTTGTTAAATACTGTTGCTAATTTTAATCAATATTAAGAATATCAAAAGTAAAAGTTTACAAAATATTCAATAAAAAAAAAGAAAAGAAATCCGGTTATATTAACAATAATTTGTAGACATTTTAGTTTAATCCCTTCCCTTTTTAATTGCTTTTTAAATTTAGCCTTACAAAAAAATCTAGGCTCCCAAGAATAAGGATTTTTAAGCTGTTTTTTCAATTACAAAAAAAAAAATGAATTCCATTTGCATTTTTATTTATTTAAAAAGGAATAGTTTTTATGGTGATTCTGAATGACAATGGTCTCTCAAGATCAACAACTCTTTTTTGTCATTTTTTTTATGCTTTGATAAATGTCTCCCATCACCGTTTTGATGTCAATAAGCAAAATAATATTTATTTTTATTTTTTCAGAACTTTACACAACAAAAAATTAAACAAAAGAAGATTATTAAATTTATTTTATTTCATCAGAACATCAATGAACGAAACTAAAAAAAATTATGAACAATAAATTGAAATTTTCTTCAGAACTTTAACCAGAATATTTAAACAAAAATTAAAAGAATGAATTATGAACAATAAGTTAAAATTTTCTTTAGAAGAATATTTAAGTATTAAAGAAAAATTAAATAACGAATATTGATAAAACAATTTAAATATTAAACCTGATCAAACAGGAGTTGAAGATAAACATGTGGCCAACGGTGCTGGAAGGGGGGGAAGATCTAAAGCATTAAAAAAAAAATGACAAAAAAAGAGTTGTTCATCTTGAGGGATCATTGTCATTTAGAACCACCATTTTTATTGAGTCAAAATTTCATGGAGATTTTTTGCACTTCCATATATATCTGTTTAAATAAAGAACATAAACAAATAAAAAGTCATTTGTTAAAGATTGCTTTGATTAGATTGATTATACAGGGCTCTACAGACTAATTTAATTTTAGTTGACCTTTGACAACTAAATATTTCAATTACAAGCCAAATAGAAAAGTTACTGGCTAAACCATGTAATACTATTTCACTATTAAAAATGAACCAATAATTTTATGTGAAGTTATGTTTAATTTTCCAATTATGATACAGACAAAATTTATTGGAGGAAATTCATCATGCCTGGTTATAAGGTTATTTCAATGCTATTAGTTTTTTTTAAAACTTCAAAAGACTACTGTCAAAGTTATGGGAAATGATACCATGTAATCAATTTCATTTTAGTTTTTTAGATACTTCTTTAAAAAGCCTTGTTTAAAAAGAAAAAAAGTAACCATTAACCTTATTGTTTAAATAATTGCCTTTGCTCGGTTCATTTAAGAAAATATAAGACATTTTTCTTTCACTAATGGAAGATTTGTCTGTAGAAAAAAAACAGTAACCAAAAAAGATAAACGATTTTTTTTTTAAATCTTTGGTCACCAACTGAAAAACCACTTGCAATTGCAAGTGATTTACTCGCAATGTAGAGCTCTTGTTATACCCTTATTAAAACTGGGCAACAACCTTTTGAATTTATGAATGTTGTCTAGATTTTTTACAACACTCTGACTGCTTGTTGACTGCTTTCAGAAACATGGCCTGCAACATGAGCATCAAGATGCACTTCCTATTTTTAAATATAGACTGGTTTCCTGAGAACCTAGCTCCAATGAACAGGAGGAGAAATTCTATTAAATAAAAAAAACATTGTTGCCTATTGACATGAATAAAAACTCTCCAAAAGTTTTTGATTGAATAAATCTACATATTTTTAACTTTAAAAAATAAACATGCATAACTTCATTTCTCATTGATAACTCTGACAAACTCTTATATTTGTGCATGTGAATTTTATTCAAATGGCGCCTAATCTCCCTAGGTTTACTGTCTTTTCATCACCTAACGTTTCATCACCCAACTATTAATCACAGAAATATAATCACTAGATTTTCAATCATGTGAACACTTAATCACCCCAACATCGAGAACTTAAATAAACCCAAAGAAAAAAAATTATATTTATTTATATAATAAAATTATTTATGTAATTATGTTTTTATTATGTTAAATTTTTAGGACCTTTTGACAATTTTGGATTTATTCACAAAAATGGGTCTATACATATAAAGAATCATTATCCTAAAGGATTCTAATGCTTTTTAATACTAAATCCATTTCTAATGCTTTTTTCTACTGTTCATAAAAATGGGTCTATATATATTATAAAGAATCAATCATCTTAATGGATTCCAAAAAATTAACAAATAATGTAGTGAAAAATACAAATTTTTTTTATAGAGAAAACATATTTTCTATAAGACCGTTCAAATGCTTTCAGAAATCCCCAAGTGATTAAAATTCTCAGTGATTAAGCATCCAAGTGATAAAAAAAAATGTAATTAAAAGTCTAGTGATTTATTATTAGGTGATGAAAAGTCTATTTACCTCTTCCTAGGATCCCTAAATTTCAACCACATATTTTCTTATCAAGCAATGTGAAGTTTTTCTGAATTTTTGGCTCAGTTAAGGATTTTTCCAGATTTCTAAACATGGTATAAAAATATTGATATTAAATCCAAATTATTATTTCTAATAAGATTAGCTTCGAATTATTATGCATTTTTGTTGTGTTTAAAAATAGAAAATCTTAGACCAACCTTTACTTTGATACAAAATTTGAAATTAATCATGTATTTAAAATCAAAATATCTTTATTAAATAGAGACGTGAGGGCGCATTGGTAAAAACTTGGACTCTGGAATCGTAGTACACGACTTCAAATCCTAGTCAAAACCATTACATTCACCTTGAGCTGCCTCGAGAAGATGAGGCTCGTTAACTCAAGAGAGCAACTCATCTAGGTGAAGGGCAACACGGAATGCAAAAAGCCCAGGTATATAGAGCATGTAAAATTGGCCTTGTGCCTGACTTGGGTTTGTGCTCGATCAAGTAAATATCTTAATTTTTGGTTATTAGTTTCATAAAGGGTTGACAGGTCGTTAAACCCCCATCAAACCAAACAAAGTTATTACTTTTTTTTTTTTTTATTAAAATCTTATGGCAACATGTATGCTGATTATTACTACTTTTTTTTTTCTTGTTCTTCAGGTGTAATTTTGGGTAATTTTCAAAACCTAAAAGAAATTTTTTTTTTCTTTTTCTTTTTAAGAGAAAAGCTTTGAAAATAGCTTGATCTTTCTATGATTTAAATAAAGATTTATTTAAAAAAAAAAAAGATGTTATCAATTTAACAATGTAATAAATTCATTTTTATGATTGATTAAAGCTTCCTGTAATTTGTAAAATGATTGGCTAAGTTTTAACTATTCTTGTGCATTTGTTTGTGTTTAATTTTGATTTTCAAACTCATTTTTTGTTATTATTTATTGATGGCTCTTGCACTTGGAGTGCAGAGAGACCATGAGGTTTATGAGACACTGCCACTCGCTTCTATTGGGGAAGTTCATTTGGCATGGGGCTCGTTAACTCGAGAGAGCAATTTATCTAGGTGAAGGGTAACACTGAATTAAAAAAAGCCCAGGCATTTAGAGCATGTAAAAATGGCCTTGTGCCAAACTTGGTTAGATGTTCTTCCAAGTATATATATATTTATATATATATTAGTTAAGCATGGACAGGGAGTCAACAGCCTTTGGTGATTGTCAGTTTCTCACCGGCATGGTCATCAGACTGAATGATTTTGATCTGATGACCGCACAAGCAAGAAACTGACAGTTACGAAGGCTGTTGACTCAATGTCCATGCTTAACTAATATATATGCTTTATCACTGATATTGAACACTCTAACTATAAATATAAGCAATCTTACTCAACAGAATAATATAATATATACATATATATAAACTCACACACACATGATATATGTTTGTGTATATATATTTAGTGAAAGTAATGAAAGTCTTAAAATATCAAGGTGAAAACAATTATCAATTTATTTAATAATTTCGTAGATTTTTTAAAATAGTATAAAAAATTGTTTAAAGATAAAGAAAAAAAAATTTGTTTGAGTGTCCAAAATTTTTATTTGAATTAATCAGAAATTTTCTTTTCATCTTAATTGTTGTTGTATACATTGCTTTATTTCCTCATACAAGTCTCATTAAAAAGAACTTTAATCTTTTTATCGAGATATTCCTTTCTAGTTTTTATTGTTTCTGAAGAAGGGCCTTTGTTTTGGTTGAACAAATTTCCGGGTTGTTTAAAAAATGGAATAAAAATCCTTAATGTAGTGCCACAAATGGAAAACGGTAGTAACTATTAACCGACTTAATGTTTTAATGAAAATATAAAAGAATATTTAAACAATCCAACAAACTGTCATTTAAAAAAAAAATATGAACAAACCTTTTTTTTAACAAAAGAATAAAGGCCATACAACAACTGTCAGTTTTTATTTTACAAACAAAATTAAAATGTGATTAATTATTGGACCTATATAACTCCCTACACTATGAAAAATTGATCTTTTTTTTTTTTAAATGACAGTTTTTTGTATTGCTCACTTTCATATCTCGTTTGTTAATAAAAATTGTTTTGTTTAGATATTGTATTTTTATTAAGATATGATGTCGATTAACAGTTACTTCTGTTTTCCATTCATGGCAATACCTTAAGAATTTCCATTCCGTTTTTTAAACAACTCGAAAATTCGTTCCTCTCCTGCATTATTACCATTTTGGAGTCTAAAGTTCTTATGTTTTTCCTCAGCTTTCCTAATGTTTTTGGTCTTTGTGGACCCTCCTCAGGGTGGTTGTTGTCATTCATTTTTGGATGGATGTTTTTTGTTGTTTTGTTTTTATTTGTGAATTTTACATGTATGAAGAATGGAATTCTGCCTAAATAACAATTAATTTAATTTGTCTGAATTCCTGAGCTTACCTTTTTTTATAATTAATTTTGATGAGATCATTTTATCATTTGCTTTCTTTTTGCTTTACGGCATATCAACCTTTTTAGGTTGTAATATTTGTATATTTGGTAGTTTGGTTGAATTTGAATACAAATATTAACATTTGAAAGAATTACTTTATCTTATTAATTTTATATATTGTGAGTATCTTGAGTTTAGTGGATGTGTCTACTCGTATTTGATACCAAGAACAATCATTTTCCGATGAATGTTTTTTTTGTCCACATGTAGTTTTTTGGAAAAACATAATATACCCTATTTAATCCATAGCTAGAGGGAATATGGGAACTCAGATTAATACCCTTGGGAAAAGTATAAGTATGAACATAAACAGAACAATTTTGATTTGAACTCGTGAATTATGATTCCAAAATTCTACAGGCTATCCACTGTCCCAAGTGGACTTACTCTCATCATTTTGTTCTTGTCTTTATTATACACAACATTTCACACTTTGGTCTGCTTTAGATTTCCTTTTTCAGTTGGGTTGAATTCAGATTAATGTTTCCATTCTATTAGCTAAAAAAAATTCTTTTTAATTTCCACCCAGAATTAAAACTAATCTTTATATTATAAAGAGAAATAACTCTAAAGTCCAGGGTTGTCTACCCTTGGTCGATAACAGACAGATTTAAAGATGGCTGACATGTGTATTCATAATTTCTGTCACTTGTAATATTTACTGTTCTTTTTTTTTTTTTTTAAATGAGTAATCAGGTTATTTTGGGCAGCGGAGTTGAAGCATTGGAATCATAGTACACGAGTTCAAATCCCAGTCAAAACCATTGCATTCACTTTAAAAATGGCCATGTGTCAAACTTGGTTAGGGCTATTCACCAAGTAATTATAATATTCATAATTTCTGTCACTTATATTTACTATTCTTTTGTTAAATATATAATCTAGTTCCAAAATGAAGTCCTCTTGGTAATTCCAATCTACAGGATCAAGTGACATCATCCTTTGATGGCACAAGACGTTAGATGATTGTTATTTAGAACTTATATAAACTATGTCTATACTAATTTAGCTAGAGATGCCTTGGAAGACCTCAAGTGAAACATTAAGTACGTAGCATTTAAAATTAGGAAGAATGTCCAAATAATTACCAAGCTTCATCTCAGAAATTCAGCTAAATGTTAAAAACTCAGGCAAATGAAGAAACATTATATATACTGAGTGGGATCCAAAAAGTCTATACACTGTTTGAATACTATTTAATATTCTTCCAAGATTTTTAAAAAAAAGGGGAAATAAAACTTAAATAATGAAAACAAAAAAAAAACAATAATGAAAAAAAAAAAAAAAACAATTCTAGCTAGAATTTATTTTAATGAAAATACAAATAATTGCCAAAAACAAACAAATTTTGTGGGCATCATTTTTTACAGGATGTCCAAAAAGTTGCTGTGCAATAGAAAATAATGTCTTAACACTAATGGAGGACATTTCCAGCATTTTTTTTAAAAGATAATCTGTGATACTGTAAGTGAATAAAACCTATTGGCAAAAATTGTATTGTGCAAAATTTTTACAATAAAATTTTCTGTTTATTTAAATTTCTCTAACTTTTATATACTCATAGTGCATGGTAACTTTTTGGACACTGTACTTGTTCACCATGGTTTTCCAAGCATTGCTAATATCTGATTACTTTAATGTAAAGGAGATGAGTATTCAAACAGTGTACAGATTTTGGGAGCCTACTTTGAATAACAATTAAGATGAGAACAAAAGTCTGAAAAATGCAAATTCTTAAGCCTTATCTGAATACAAAGAAAGATAAATTCAGTTGCTTTTGTCTTGTCCAATCATTTGATCATCGACAAAAAGATAATTTGTTATCTTTTGTCCTTCCACATCACTAAAAATATGAACTTTGTGTTCATTGAAGTCAAAGAATAAATCAACGTCGTAGCCACGGTCACTGATATAAACCTGGAAGATACAAACCAAACATTAATGGTTAAATACAGTGACATAGTGTTATAAAGAGGGTTTTTTTTAAAGGGTTTGTGGAAGCGAGATAAAATAAAAAGTACTAACGAAAATTGATTGATGAAAAATGAGATTTTATTTTTTTGTGTCAGGATGGTTGAGTTGGAGTTAATAATGTCAAGTTGGAGTTAATGATGTTGAGTTGGAGTTAGTGATGTCGAGTTGGAGTTAATGATGTCGAGTTGGAGTTAATGATGTTGAGTTGGAGTTTGTAATGTCGAGTTGGAGTTAATGATGTTGAGTTGGAGTTAATGATGTCGAGTTGGAGTTAATGATGTCGAGTTGGAGTAAATAATGTCGAGTTGGAGTTAATGGTGTCGAGTTGGAGTTAATAATGTCGATTTGGAGTGGATGATGGTGTTGACGACATCGTCCTTTAGTGACATATTCTTGGTCAGAATGCTGTTGACAACATTGTCCTTCAGTTGTTATGCCACTGACCAAATAGTCAAAAATTCAATATTTAACATTTATTTACCTTTATTTTTTTAAGAATGGTACACAAGTTCAAACTATCAAAGTTCTACTATATTTAATATTTTTTTTTTATAAATATTAAACTTAAAACCAGAAATTAATATTAAACTAGTAATGTTTATTATTTTAACAACAACAAACATATAAACCTAAATTTAGCATTTGTCCATTAGTTTGGATTCTTCCACAACTTTGGACTTGTTCTAAGTTCAAACTATTGGATTTCTACTATATTGTTGAGATTTTAAAATCTAATATTATTTTATACTAAACTAGCGGAATGACTCATATTTGAACTTGCATACTACAATTCTGAGGTCTATCTACTGTCCCAAGGGGATCTCCCCTTCACTTTTAATGTTCAGAATGTAACACAATACATAAAAATTAATTTATTTGTTTAATGGCATATCAACCTTTTTAGGTCATTTTAATACCGAGAACAAAGTTATAAAGTGATAGTTATTTTTATACACACATAGTTTTTTAATAAGACAAGTTTCACTATTTAATCCATAGTTTTTTAATAAGACAAGTTTCACTATTTAATCCATAGTTTTTTAATAACACAAGTTTCACTATTTAATCCATAGTTTTTTAATAACACAAGTTTCACTATTTAATCCATAGTTTTTTAATAAGACAAGTTTCACTATTTAATCCATAGTTTTTTAATAAGACAAGTTTCACTATTTAATCCAT
>JAUZSX010293158.1:0-13936 GCA_034780655.1 Idiosepius hallami
TCTCTCTCTCTCCCTCCCTCATTCACTTTCTCTCCCTCAGTCACGCTCTCTCTACCTCCCTTCCACATTCACTCCCTCCCTCATTCACTCCCTCCCTCATTCACTCTCTCCCTCCCTCCCTCATTCACTCTCTCCCTCACTCACTCTCTCTCTCCCTCATTCACTCTCTCCCTCCCTCACTAACTCTCTCCCTCCCTCCCTCACTAACTCTCTCTCCCTCCCTCATTCACTCTCTCCCTCCCTCACTCTCTCTCTCCCTCATTCACTCTCCCTCCCTCACTCTCTCTATCTCTCTCTCTCCCTCCCTCATTCACTCTCTCTCTCTCTTTCCTTCCAGGTTGTTCACGTTGCCAGAAATTCTGATATTCATTTTTGTAAATCATTTTGGTCACTTTTAGAAAATGATCTTTCTTCAGTAAGTTTTTTTTCTTTTTTTTAATCTTTTTTTTTTATCTTTGATAAAAAATTTTTGCAGTTTTTAAAAATAAAGCTTGAATTCTTTTTTTTTTTCTCTTATTTTAATTTTTGCAGTTTTTATTTTGAATTGCTTTAATGTCTAAATCTTCAAATTTGATGTCATTTAAAAAGAGGATTTCTTTCAAATTGTATCTTTAATTAAACAAATATATTTCAAAGAGTTTTTGATGGACAAATCCCATAACAATAAACCACATCAGTCTATTATACAATTGTTGACTTATTATTTTTCTTTTTAAAGCTAGAATAAATCTTCACTTGGTTCCCCCATTTTTTCTACTAATTTTTTTAACGTCTTTTTACAATCACTTTTACAAAACTTTACCAAATTTACACATTGACTGTTAAGCTATTTTTTAAGCCAAAGTAGCCAGGGTCGTAGTTTCTTATTTTGTTAATTTATCAAGAGGACTTTTCTTTCATTTAATCCAATTTAACAAAAGATACAGATTTTTAGTTTTAAATACAAAGAAAACAACCCAAAAATAAAAGAAAAATAAACATTTTTTTATCCTCTTAAAAAAATGGTTTTAAACTCTACAGGTTTGACTGAAAAAAAAACCCAGATTAAAATTAGGACAAATTATCCAATAAACTGAAAGATTGAATCTTTTTTGATCAATCAAAATCAATTTTTAATAAATATTAAAATGCAACCTTGAATATCTTTTAAAAATGTAAAAGAATTTCATGCAGTCATCCAATCAAAATCCCAAACCAAATATTGTTGCATTCCAATTTTCTATCTTTTTTTATTTAAAGAATAAAGCCATAAACTTTAAAAAGGCCAAACATTCAAAATTTTGATAAACTGACCCTTTTTTGTTTCTCTCTTCAGAAAAACTGTAATCGAATTCTAAAACCAATTTTGATAAAAAATGAAATAAAAATTCTTTATGGACCATACATGCTTGACTTGATGGTCTTTTCCTTCCTTTCTTGTTTTGTTTTTGTGTTTTTTGAAAGACCCCCCCGTTTCCATCGACCCATTTCAGATCGTAACAGATTTGGTCAATTCTTGTAACCAATCTGTTGTTAATTTATTCGCTTCTGCCGGCAAAACTCTTGTGCAAATTGGCTCTAAAGTCATGAACGCCTGCGTGTCGGTAAGTCAAACAATAAGCGTCTTTCCTTCTGCTTTTTGGTCTCAACAACAGAATCCACAAAAAATGGTTGCACAACTTCTGTCTGTCTGTGTTGGGTGGGGAAGGGGCCACTCACTCTCACTCTCTCTCTCTCTCTCTCTCTCATTTTATGGCTGTCACTGTGTTCAATGTAGTTTTGGGTTTCACGTTCTTCTTTTGTTTGTCTTTTTCACATTTTATTTCTCACCTTCAAAGGAAGAAGAAGAAGGTAAAAAAGCTTCATCAGTGCAGCTTTTAAGTGTGCGCACTTTGAAATTTTAAGACACAACTTCAAATTCTTGTCTGTCTATTGGCTTCACTTTAGGGATTATATCACTCAATCTCCTTATCTCTACCTATGGGTTAAATAGTTCAATTATTATTTAAATGACTTGTTAATGAAATAAAAAAAAACATTTATCTGAATTATTCTCAACTCTGAATAACCAATAAGGTTGATATGCCATTAAAACCACAAATTAATTTCTAAGCTTCTATCTTAGATATAAAAATTGTTTCCAGAGAATTTTTTTTTTTTTTTAATGAAAAATGAGACCTGGAAATAGGAATGTATTTTCCAACAGTGTTTGGAAATTAAATGACTTAAAAAAATATTTAATGTATGAAAATATTTTAGGAATTCTCTACAAATCTGTTTTGTTCTATTTTGAACTCATTAATAGAACAGGCTGAGAATTGAACTCTGAAACTAGTTGTTCACAGGTTTAACTGTTTCTTTTTATGTTAAATTCATTTGTGAATCATTGAAATTTAAAAGTTTTTTTTCTTTTTAATTTTTTAAGAATTAAATTCAAATTAGAAAATAAATGTTTGTTTTTTTATTTAACAATTTTTTCAATAATTCCTGTTAAAAAATCTAGAATTTTCTTCTCTTTCTGTTTCTCTCTCTCTGAATATTATTTGCTGCCATATTGTTTGCATTGTGCATGTTAGTCTTTTGCATGTTTTTATTCTTTAATGAATTCAATTGTTTTCTTGTCATCTTTTTTGTTGATGTTAATTTTTCTCGTCAGTTAAAAAAAAGTTCTAGAACAAAAGATCTTAAAGGAAACTAAAAAGAAAATGAAGTTACCTCCCCTTGTTTCTTGCCTAAAAATATAAAATATTTTCTTAGTTCAATCCTCAATGGTGAGAAAAATTTAAATATTCAAAATTTTGTTTTCTAACATTCTAAAAATGAAATGTCCAAACTATTTGAAATTTAAAATTCAAAAGATTTTTTATAAATTTAAAAACGATTTTGTTTAAATGATTAATTTATTGAATTTGTAAGAAATGGAAAAAAAGTCGACTTTTCATAGAATGAATTGCAAATTAATTTATTAACTAATAAATCTGAATTGGAAACAGAAAAAAAGATTGATTTAAAAAAAAAAAATAATCCAATTTATTGGTTGAAAGAAATTATTGCTAGGAAATAAATAAAAAATACATAATTTTATTTTAATTAGAATATTATTCCAATTTTGAACATTTATTTATTCTTTTGTTGTTGTTGTTATTTTTGTTGTTATTTTTGTTGTTATTCAATGATTTTCATCAAATCATGTGACTTTTTTTTTTTTTTTCCTTCTTTTCAGATTTAAAATTTTGTTCTGTTTTTTTATAAAATTTTTATTTTTAAACTTGGCTGATTCTCATTTGTTGATATGCTGTAAAACAAAAACAATCAAATCCTGCAGAGATTGATATGCCATAAAACAAAAACAATCAAAACCTGCAAACCAAATTTTGTCCTTTTTTTATTTTAACTAATTTCACAAATTTCTTTCAAATATAAAATTTACACAAAACTTTTTCTTTTTTTCTCATCAAAATAGAATTTAAAATCTAAAAATGTTTTTTTCTTTATTAAATTTATTTTTCTTCATTTTGTAATTCATAATTTTTATAAAATATTTCATTATTTGTATCTTAAATGCTTTAAGTGATTGTTGTTAGTCTGCATATGACATTTCTTTCTATCTTATGTCTATGCACACACACACACACACACACACACACACACACACACACACACACACACATACATATTTTCATTTCTAAAAGTTTCCTGCTTTTAATTGCAAACGCTCCTAAAAACTTGTCTTTATTTAAAGAATGAATAAACACAACTAAACAAAATATTTTTGATGAATTTAATTATTCAATAAAAAACCAAGCAGCACAAAACACAGAAACAAATTTGTGTTGATTCATAAATTGGTTTTTAAGAAAAAAAAAATATTGTTTTAAGAAAGCAAAATAAATTCAAAATTCATTTTTTTAATTTTTTAAGAAAATTAATTTCTTCTTTTTTCATCTTTTTTTTTCCAAAAAAATTATTTTTAGTTTCAGAAAAAAAAAATTCCAAAAAATGAATTCCAGTTTTTGGATGAGTGAAGAAATCACAAAAAACGATCGATCTCCAATTTTAGATTTTCTATTTAAGTTTTTTTGCGAGAATGAATTTTTTTTTCTTGGTTTTTAATAACTTTCACAAAATTTAGTGAAGATTAAAAGAAATTCATTTTAACTCAGATTCTAAATTGAATCGTTTGATTGCGATTTGAAATTTATTTCAAGTTTCTAAAATTGTTGTGAAAGTAAATTTTGAATGCAGAGGGGGGGGCGAGGAGAGCGGCACATCTGTTGGATCCAGATGTCATTGTGAGGGGAGGGGCACATCTGTTGGATCCAGATGTCATAGAGGGGGATGTGGCCGAGGGGGGCACATTTGTTAAATGTAGATGTCATGGGGGGGGGTGATGGGGAGCACATGTTGAATGCAAATGTCATGGTGGGGAGAGGGGCACATCTGTTGAATGCAGATGTTTTGATGAAAGTGTGTGATGTTTATTTAATCCTTAATTTCAATTTCTGTATTCATTCTTTAAACTCATTTATTCATTCTTTAAAATCATTCATTCATTCATTCATTTCTAAATCCTTCATTTTTTTTTTTTTCTTTTTTTTAGCATCTTCCTTTGTTATCTGGTTTTATGGTTCAAGTGAATGCAATTATTATTCTTCCCCCGGTGACTTTTGAACTTCCAGCCAGAAATACAAATAAAGAGAAGACAGTCAAAATATCTCCCCCTTCAGTGTATACAGGAGCATCATCAGTCCAATTCCGACTGATCTCTTCCGAATACAGAGAAGGACAGGTCAGTCCATCAAAAATAAAATCAGTTTCTTTTTCTTATTTCTTTTTTCAAAATCAATATTTTTTTTATTCAGTTTATCTAAAACAATAGAATTACATTTTTTTTCGAAATTCATAAAAGTAAAAACATTGTCTTTCCAGTTTCAATTTTTACAATTGCCAAAAATAAAATTGAAATTCTTTTTTATTGTTTAATTATTTTTGATATTTGCAATTCTTTCCAAAAAAATATTTTAATAAAAAGTAGTTTTTTTTTTTAATTTGACTTTTAAAAAGAATAGAATTTCAAAAATAATTTGAATATTTTAGAGAAAGAAGTAAAAATTTTTTAAGAAAAAAAAAAATATTTTTATCCTTTTTTTTTAATGAATTTTTTCAACCAGATTTGGATTTGTTTTGTTTTCTGTTTTTTCTGTTAAAATCATTTTGTTTGTTTCTCATTCTTTAAAACTTCATTCATAAAACAAAAATGTTTTTTTTCTTCAAAGAAAATTGTTTTTTCTTCTTTTTTTCAATTAAAAACAAATTAATTTATTTTTTCTTTTCCAGGAAATCTTAGATGAAAACCTGCCAATGTTAAGATTTTCTTCCAAGAATCAACAACCTCCTTCTAAAAGTCTTTTATTTCATATTCATGGCGGAGGATTTGTCTCTCAATCTTCAAAATCTCATGAGGTATTTTTTTTTTTTTTCCATTTTCAGATTAGAAAATAAATAAATTTTAAATTCAAAGAAAATGTAATATTATGGTGTTAAGATGACTGTCTGAACTGGGAATCGCTTCTGGTTAAATAATACCAGTCAGAGCGTACCTAGAGACCAACCACTATTGAGTAGAGGGGTGTCACCCACAACATGTAACAATTTTAAAAGTTTTATATTTTTGTTATTCTTTTTTGAAACTTGAAAAAAAAATTATAAATTGATTAAAAGAATTTTTTAAAATACGACTTTTTTTTTAATTTTAAGACAAACAAAAAACAAATTTTGCTATTAAATAATGGCAAGAATTAATAATGTGTTAGGTAAAGAAATCAGTCTTTCTTTTTCTAACATTATTTTCTATGATCCTTAGCTATGGAGCTCCATCTTTAAATGTCATATAAGATAATGATTGAAGGTCTTTATGGACTTTTTGTCAATTCTGATAAAAAAAAGGTTAACATGAACTTTTTTTCATAATGAAAGGAAGAACTTTTTAAAAATACAAGGTTATTTTTTTGTTGTTTTTTATCAATTTATTTCAGACTTTGTGAAGATCGAATTTGTTTTTTATCAATTTATTTCAGAGTTTGTGAAGATTGAATTTATGCTTTAAAAAAATCTCTTTTTTCATAGATTTTTATGTTTCAACTATTTTCACTTTAATTTCTTTTAATGTTGATAAGAAAAGAAATACATCGCTTGGAGATGGATGTGTGTGTGTGTGTGCGTTTTGCATGTGTGTGTGTGAGTCGCGTGTGTTTGTGTGTGTGCGCTATTCGAAAGCATGAAATGAAAATCCAAATAAAAACCTATTTTATTTGAGAAAATAAAGTTAATTTATTTCAATTTTTTTTTTTTCGTTCCCAGAAAAAAACACAAAAAAAAACTATTTATTTATTAATTTGTTTTATTTTTTTTATTTAGGTTTATTTACGCCATTGGGCTCGAGAATTAAAAGTTCCGGTGATTTCAGTTGATTATTCCTTGGCACCTGAGAATCCATTTCCCCGTGCACTTGAAGAATGTTTTTATGTTTATGCCTGGGCATTGAAAAACCACAATAAACTTGGTAAGAAGGAGGAGGAGGAGGAGGGAATTTCTTATATTTGGTTTGTTTTTATCCCTTCATTGAATTACATTTAATAAAACACACACAGCTACACAATAAGACAGTTTTTTAATAACATGATTTGTGTTAACTTTATTTTTTGGACTTATTTTTCTCACTAGGTATTTTATGATGTTTTTTCTCTCACTGTTTTGGCCTAGTCCACCTCTGGCCTTCTGCAAAGACAAGGACAAAAAGTCCAAAAAATAAAGTTAATACCCTGGTTAAGAAGCCTCAACTCAAAAAATAAAAATATAATCTGTATCATTTGAAAAGTTTTTTTAAAATCCAAAAATGCTGAGTTGAAAATCTTTTAGAAAGATTTTTAAAAATCGCAACAATTGGTTTTCTTTTTTAATTTAAAAAAGAAAAAAAATTTTTTTTTAAAATTTTTGTCTATTCTTTTCTTTTTTTCTAAAAAACAATAATTTAAAAAAAAAAATATAATGTTTTCTTATTATTGTTATATATTTGTTTGTTTAAAAGGTTGGACTGGAGAGCGTATTTGTTTTGCGGGTGACAGTGCTGGGGGTAACCTTGTGTTGGCAGTTACAATTCATGCAATTGGTTGCAACATTCGAGTGCCAGATGGAATTCTTGGTGTCTATACATCCGTTCTTATCAGTTTGGTTCCTTCACCTTCTCGTCTGCTCAGTGTTATGGATCCTCTTTTACCAGTTGGTGTCATGCTCAAATGCCTTGATGGTAAGATTCCACTAAAAGTATTGTCTGGATTCACTCTGCGGACTTGCCAATATTTGTGTTTCAAAAAGAATTATTTTTTCCTAATTTTAAAAAAGGCTTTTCCGTTATTTATTTACTTGTTTATTTTTATTAAAAAAAAGTTTAAGCAAGAATCACGACTTGTAAAAAGGCCGTAATGATTTATATGATCAAGTTGCATTAGAGACATTGGTTCCCATCAGATCACCAAAGTTAAGCATCATCGAGCCTGGCCAGTAGTTAGATGGGTGACCATTTATAACTATGAGTGTTCACAGTTTAATTTCATATTTTCTTCTGGAAATATAGCGCCTACTTGATCTAGCCAAGTGCATGCCTTTAAATTCAAAACCAGATGTAGAATCCGTTCAAACGCAACGAGTTTTAATAGTAATTTAAATTAAAGGGAGGGAAAGTCAGGAATAAAACTCCCACATTCTCTCCCCCCCCTCATGCATCTCTTTAAAATCCCTTTAATAAAGAAAGTTTTCTCTCTTTTTCTCTTTATTAGAAATTTCTCAAGCTTTTAACTTCAAAGGTCAAGGTTGCAATACCCCAAAAAAGTTCAGTTGGTCCAAATACAAAGATTTTTAACTTGATTTCCTGAAAATAAAATTTCAATTTAATTTTCCAAAAATATTCAGCCTCACTCGATCGTCTAAAACTAAACTTAAATTAGAATCAAATTTGAAAAAAATCTTTTCCAAAATGATTTTTGGTTGATTTTATTGCAACAAATTTTCTTTCTTTTTTTTTCTTTCTTTCTTTTTTTTTTCTTTCTTTCTTTTTTTTTTCTTTTTTTTCTTTCTTTCTTTCTTTTTTTTTCTTTTTTTCTTTTTTTTTCATTTTTTTCTTTCTCTTTTTCCTTCTTTTTTTAGCCTACATTGGAACGGCCAGTGTGTCACATGACTACGGGCAAAGTGAAAATCAAGAAGATGAATTAAACGCAGCATCCCAAGAATCTTGTAGCAATGAGTTTCCTCAATCGACAACCTTTAAGAATCTTCCAGAACTTTCTTCTTCCTCCTCTACCACCCTTCCCCAAGAAACAAAAGATTTTCAAAATAACAACAACGTCGTCGTTTCTTCTCCAAAATCTTTCCTTTCTTCAGATTTGGACGATTTATTTAATTCTTCTTCTTCCAATTCTCAAAGCCCTTCAGAGAAATCCGATTACTCCACCCCCCAGGGCCTTTCCCCTGTGAAAAACTTTACTGAACATCCAACCCAAGACGACTGGGAAAACGTCTCAGAATCGATTCCCTTGGTTGAGTCGGACGATGTTATTTTCTCTCAAATATCCACCAATCAAAGCCAAAATTCTAGGCCTTCGATAAGGCAACAACATTTGCAATCTAGTCTCGATAGTGGAATCTCAATAAATGACACTCAATCCAAAAACTGTGATAAAAGTTTTGTTTCTGAACCAAATTTAGAACTTGATTCTCCTTCTTCTAGTCTTGCTGATTCCACACTGGCTCCCCTCAGTCATAGTGTCTCGACCCCTGCTTTTCATAGCAGCAGGCAACCCAATCAAGTGAACTTTAGAAGACCCCACCTGACATCTTTTGAACCACAAAATGTTCAATTGGCCCTTGAACGTTTTCTCAAATTACCTGTGATAAAAAATCCTTTGGTTTCCCCAATTTTTGCTTCTGATCAACAATTGAAAATGTTTCCAGAAATAAGTTTAGTTGTAAGTTTCTTTTTTTTGTTTGTTTGTTTTTTAATAAAGCTTTTTGGTTGGGTGGATTTTTCTAAATTCAAAAACCAAGTCTCATCAAATCAAACCTAATTTTAATGAATTTTTTTCTTTTTACATAATGATTTTCATTTTAATTTTATCTTGAATAAAAAATATAAATTCTTTTCTTTTCTTTTTCAGACTTGTCATTTTGATCCATTACTTGATGATTCTGTTCAATTGTGTAAACGAATGCGTCAATTAGGAAAAAAGGCTGATTTGACCGTTTTAGAAGATTTGCCACATGGATTCTTAAATTTTGCTCTCATCAGTAAAGAAGCAAAACAAGGATCAAATATTTGTATTTCTAAACTTCAAAAATTGTTACGACTCACTTGAATTTCTTGTCAAAATTAATTTTTAATGAAAAAAAAATCTTTTACTCATTGGCTTTTTGGTTCCAGTTATAATAATTAGCCTAATTAATGTTAATTAATTAGCCTGATTAATATTAATTAATTAGGCTGATTAATATTAATTAATTAGCCTGATTAATATTAATTAATTAGGCTAACTATATTAATTAATTAAGCTAATTAATAATATTAGCTTGGTTCAAGGTTTTCTGCAGGGCATTTTCCTCCCCCTTCCATTGCTTATTCTCCTCCTCCTCCTCCTCCTCACTAGAATGGGGTTTGTTTTTTGTTTTTTTACTTCAAATTCCAATGATTCAAACCAAAAAAGATTCAATCCACCAAAATCTCGATTAGAAATTTAAACCCCCCCCCTCCAAAAATAATCCCAATTTTTTTTGTGCTTCAAAAAAAATTATTTTAAAAAAATCTTAAAAGTTCAAAGAATTTAAAAGAATTGAAAAAAAAGTCCAAGAATCCATTTCTGAATGAATTTTTTTATTTTCATAAAATTTAATTTCCTTCGTTAAATCAGAAGTTAATGAATTAAATAAAAAACAAAAAAAAAACAATTCATTAAAGATAAAAAAAAGAAAAACACATTTATTTATTTTTATTTTTTATTTTTTTTTTTTTTTTTTTAGGAAGAACTGGCCAGGGGTGGGAGTTGGAGGAACTGGCCAGGGGTGGGAGTTGGAGTGGCACTAACCGAGAAAGTTGGGTGGGGGGGTCACTAAATAAAATAACAAACATTTCTCTCTCTCTCTCTCTCTCTCTCTCTCTCTCTCTCTCTCTCTTTGCCCAGTTTTAGACTGACCAATAAATAGATTCCATGTCATTTGGGAGACAGACCATCAATGGACAGCCAACTTTTAGACAAAAAGATGAGTTATTTTTTTATAGATTAATTCTATGATATGTGAACATTTCCTGCAATGCATCAATCTCTACTTGTAATTGCAATAAAACTATATAAACTGATCGATCAATCCACCTCCTCTTAATGTTTGGCCTGTCATATGTGAATTAAACCAGTTTTGATCAGCTTGCATTTGTTAAAATCTGTGATTTTAAAAAAAAAAAAAATTTCTATTTTAAAACAAAAACAGAACCAAAATGAAGTTTCTTTAAACTTTAAAATTCTTTATTAAATAATTTTTCTATTTTTTTTCTGGACATAAAATCAATCTTTATATTTTTATAAAATATTCTTTGCATCTTTTTAAGGTGTCGGAATAACCAGCGATAGGCCGCAATCTGTATCCTGTCAACTTGTTGCTGGGTACCTCTGCTTGTTATATATATATATATATATATATATAATTTTGGTCTGATCATTGTGTAGGCGAGTAACTGACAGTCACCGAAGGCCGCCGTTGACTCTGTGTCTAGGCTTAACCAATATACACACACACACACATTATATATATATTATATAAAAAATGCCTTATAAAGATATGATTTTCTTAAGGATTTTTTTTTAAATTTTAGAAATATTCATTGAAATTTTACAATCTTTTTAATTTGGTCTGATGTGTTAAAGAAGAAGTTTATGGCTAAGTGGTAAAAAGCATAAAAGTTTAAGCAAAAGGTTCAAATGTGTTTGGTTTTTTTTTTAAAAAGAATCTCATCTTTCCAATTTTCTTCTTATCATCGGTAGAAAAATATGAATTAGCGAATATTCTATTTTTATATTTTTCTGAACCTTATGAAAAAAAATTCTATTTTAAAGTAAAAATTTTGGGAAAATATTACTTTTAATTCACATCTAGTTAGATATTTATGAAAAAAAATGGAAAATTATACTGATTGACCTTGGAATTGATTTAAAAAAACAAACAACATTAAAAGTGTTTGATATCAAGTGAGAAGAGTATGTGTAACAAATTCCAACACTGAGTCAGTGACTCTTGGTGACTGTTAGTTTCTTGCTTGTATTGTCATCTGATGGCTATGCACACGGGCAAGAAACTGATAATCAGCAAGTAACACTAACTGTCTTGGAATATATATATATATATATATATATATATATATATATATATAAAAACAAAAATTTGTGTTGTCATCAAAATTTGTGTTATAATATTTTTTATAATCCAGTGGATTTATTGTGTCATAAGTTGAACTGTTAAAGCCAAGCCAAACTGGTCACATGACAAGTAGTCACTCACTAAAGGCCTATGACAAGCCATTTACATATTGTTTATAGACAAAAGCTTTTTAATAACAGAAGACGTGACACAATCGACTTGAATTTAGTTTTTCTTTTTTAATTTATTTATAAAATCTTTACTTCCTCTTCCTCCTCATGATTTTTTTTTTGTAAATCAATTGGAAAATTGTTCTTCAAATCTAAAAATAGAAAATTTAGTTTTGTGAAATGAAATCAATTTTTTTTTTTTTTTTTTTAGAAAAATCCTGGTTTTGATGATTTAATGAAGAGGAATTGGAAATTATTATTATTATCGTAAATTATTATTATTAAAAATTGTATTTTAAAAAAAGTGCTATAAATGAAGCTGAATTTTTATTTTCAGTTTTTTTTTTATGAAATGTAAGATTGACTCAATATTTTTTAAATTTCATGGCTTTTTTTCTTCTTTGGAAAGGTGATAATAATCAGATTAGCGGAAAAAAAACAATATTGCAAGCTTTCCATTTTATCGTTTTTATTATTATTTTTACTGCATAAAAAATGTTTGTAATAAAAAATTTTTAAAATGTCAAGAAGACAGAAAAGAATTATGTTGCCAACAAATTTCAGAATTGAAACAATATTTTTTGCTTCAAATTCCAAATCTTTTAGTTTTTTGTTTTTTTTTTAAGAAAAATTAATTTTCTTAAAATTGGAAAGAAAATGAATTGAAGAAAAATTGTTTGAAATGAAAAATGAATTTTATTTTTGATTTAATTTTATTTTTTTTTTTTCTCCTCGAAGAAAAAAAAAAGTTGCTTTTTATTATTTATTATAAAAAATTAATTTTAAAAAAAAGTTAATTTTTTTTTTAAAGTAAATTTAACAACAAACCGAGAATTTTTTTTTATTATTATTTTTTCTTAAAAAACAGAAGGTTGTAGATTGCAAGAAGAAAAAACTTTGGAATTCAAATCCATGTCAATGATTTTTTAAAAAGTTTTTGTAAATATTTAAATTCTTTCATCTTTAATGAAAAATAGCTTTAAAAATTTTTTTTTTTATTTATTTATTTTTTTCTGTTATAAAAAGAATGCAGTTTTTTTATTGAAGATTTTTTGCATAAAATGATTTTGAATTGTTTTTCTAAGAAACTGAAAGTCAGTTAACAACCTTCATTGAAATAATTTTTTTTTTTTAGATTGGATTTTTAATTCTTTCTTTTTTTTCTGGTGAATTGCTTTTGCCAAGAATAAACGTTTTATTTCAATTTTAATCTAAAACATTTTTTTCCTTATAAATAATGTTTTTAAATTTGAGGATAAAATATTTGTCTTTGTGAAAACAATTCATATCAGAAAAAAGAATTGAAAATCCAATCTACAAAAAAAAAACCGGCATTAAATATCCTTGGGGAAGGAGGGGAGAGGAGGGTTAGGGTTCTGTTGTAAAAGAGCCTTCCTCCTCCCCCCTCCAAAAATCCTAAATGTGTAAATTAAAAATTAAAATCAAAAATATTTTTGGAGACAAATTGGTTTTAGACAACTTTATAAATCTAGGTTGTTTTTTTTTTAGGAACACCATTTTTATTAAAAAAAGAATGACAAGTTTATTCAAATTAGAATCTTAAATGTCTTTGTTTTTTAAATAAAAATGGTGTTTCCTTTAAAAAGAAAAAAAAAAAAAAAAAGATTTGCTTTTTTTTTTCTGATGGAAAAAATCAAGAAACAATTTAAATGAATCCCCCCTCCCCGCAAGGAAAAGTTTGAAAATTCTTTTGACTTTTCTATAATAATTGTTTTAAATAAAATCAGAAAAGACGACTAAATTTTCAAAATAAAAGCAAAGCCAAAAATTTATTTAATGAAATTTATCTTTTTTTGAATAGTTTTTTTTTTACTTTTATCAATCCATTCTAAATTTTCAAAAATAAGGGGAAATAATCCTCACTTAAATTTATTTAAAGCATTTGATTTTAGAAATAATCGTGATTGAACCCCCCCCCAAAAAAAAATGTCTGTAGCCATTGACCTGACAGGTCATTCATTCACAAATGAATTACAATTATTTTCATCTTATTTTTCGATCTGAAAGTTCGAGTTTAAGAAATCAAATGGATTTATATTTGTTTCATTTCAGTTTGTTTTTTTATTAGCATATTTCTCTATCCTTTATAATATTCTGTTGAAATGTCCTTTATGAATTGTTTTATATAAATATCTACTAGAAATTTTCAAAATAACAGCAAATAATTTAATATTTATTTATATTGAAATTAAAAAAAATCTTTCCAAATAATTTTGATGCGTTAAAATTGAGTCAATTTTTGGTACCCCGATTTTTAATGAGGGGAACCTATGTTTCGAGGCCTGTTCGTTCGTTCGTTCGTTCGTTCGTTC
>JAUZSX010293169.1:0-13934 GCA_034780655.1 Idiosepius hallami
CTTTTTGTTAAAAGAATATTCTGTATGCAAAGAATATGCTTACATAAAAAGAATATTCTTGTCACAGCCCTAATGATAACTTTAATAAACAAATAAATGATATTTAGAAGAAAAGCTTTGTCATATTTCTGTTGCTGCTGCTTTAATTTTGTTTTGTTTAATTTCATTTTATCATTCCGTTTTGCATGGCTGGAAAGCTCTAAGTGTCGAGAAAACTAAGGAAGGCGCCATTTTAGTACGATTGACGCTTTAGGATAAGAGACAAAGAAAAAGAGAAAAGAAGAATAAAAAAACTGGAATAAGAATAAAAATGGTGGCAGAGAGGAGAGGCTTCAGGCTCATTAAATGTGAATTCTGTCTTCAGTTTTAATTTCCGCTCGGAATAAATATTCCGTCAGAATAACAATTGTCACTGATTTCGGCATCACTTTGACCGGATATATTCAGCCAATGTCCTCCTAAGAACTTTTATTGCTAATTTTAAATCACTTTATTTCTTGCTTTTTTTTCTTTCTTATTTTAATAATCGTTCTTTTTTCTTTTCATTTGTTTATTTTTTCTTTTATTTTTTTCCTTCTTTTTTTTTTTCTTTTTTTCTTAAAACATAAGAATTTATTCAGCATTTTTTAAAAAATTATATATATTCTTTTTAATTTTTTCCTTCTTTTGTTCCGGTGTACCGTTTTTTTTTCTTTTTGTGTTTTTTTGTTTTCGATTTTACTTTTTTTCTCCTTTACTTTATTTTTTATTTTTTCGTAATTTTCTTTTTAGAAATGAATTTAGTTTTGTTGTTTTTAAAATTTATTCTTGCTTTTAAGTTGTTGTGGCGTGTTAACCACAATAAGAACAGAACTCTGTGGTAATTTCAATACATATATTGAACGACAAATAATGGTACAGAGACAGAGACTGAGACAGTTGGGCCGAGCACGTGTGCAACCCGAGACTGAGAATCCACTCTCGGTAGTTGGAGAGTCCACTTTTCGAAGACGTTGGTTGAGTTCATTTTATATGGATGTTCTCCCACAACAAAACGACTTCTTGTTGATTTTCAATTGATTATATGATCATTTGGGTAGTGAAGTTGGAGCATTGGTAAAAGCCTAAACTCTGGAATCGTAGTACACGAGTTCAAATCCCAGTGGGGATAGCACAGAAGAATTCTGACAATACATTTAACTTAACTTTTTAAAAATTGGCATTAGTTTTGGAACATTCGTTGTTGATTGTGGTTGCGTGTATTCCATTTACGAAAACATCTCTTATAGCTTAATTATGATATTATATTTACTTGGTGAGCAGCACCAACCAAGTTTGGCACAAGGCCATTTTTGGATGAATGCAATGGTTTTGACTGGGATTTAAACTTGCGTACTACGATCCAGAGTCTGGGCTTTTACCAATGTTCCACCTTCCCTGCTCAATCTATCAATATATAAATCTATAGATAGGTGTTATAAATCTAGATTCCTCAGTGTCTCTAATAGGGATTAAATTATTTATTTGAGTTCTATTCTCTGTTAAATACACACCCACTTTTTCTTTGTCTAACTCTATAGCTTTAGATCCTTTTTATTATATCACTTACCCTTTCCTCCTTTTGCAATCATCCTATTGTCGCGTTGTGGCCGGTCTTTTTACCCGTGTCGACGGACGATCGATATGCCGGGTGGCATGGTCGAGCTGGAATTTGTAAGGGTTACTAACATTTTGGATGTTGTTCGTCTACTGGGCCCTTCCAAGATTCCAGGAGAATGTTCCTGCTGTCCCTCTTCGTACTGTTCTCCAAAGTTGTTTGCTTGGAACAAAGAATATTCGACAACATGGAGACAGACATTATCATTTAACCGTTTTATTCAGACATCTGTGGACGTCTCTGGCTTTCTCGCCCTCTCTACTAGCTACACGTGGCGTTCATGGTCTTTGCTATTCATACCCTGTCCATTCAATTATTAGGGACAAGGTAACGTTGATGTTATAACAGCAAATAAGTTGGGTTTTTTTAAAAAGAAAATTTCAAAGATATAAAATTTCATAATAATTTATATAATAATTTAATATTATCTAGGTGAAGGGCAACACTGATTTCAAAAGCCTAAAAAAGGTCTATCTGTTTAGGGGTTGAGCATAGGGCTAACAACCCTTTCTCGTAATTAGTATGAATAGCAAAAATTTAACATCAATAAAAGTGCCCTGATGAAGACAATATCTGAAACGCGTTTGCACTAATATACATTCTTGTTTTTTTGTTTTTTCTAATATATATATATATGTGTGTGTGTGTATAAATGATGTGTTAATTTTTTGTTTAGATTGGTTGGGTGTCAGGATCTGTTGGAAGATATTCCAAATCGTCACCGTCGAGATTCTTCCCAATTGTTGTACTCCAGTCCAGGCGAGAGCCGCAGCTTACTCCGCAGCGGCAAGAGTAGCAAAGGCAGCAGTAAAACCTACAGCATTAAAGATGAGAATTTATCCAGTAAGTATTTCAGTTCTTTATAGAATCAAGAACAGAACAAGCAGTCGGGGGAAAATATCTTTTTTTGATAAGAACAAAAATCTGTCTGATCCCAAAAAAGAAACACTTCTTGGTTGATGTGCAATCATTAATGAATTATATGAATGATTATTCTGAAGAGCTTTAAACCCTTTACAACTTAGGTCAAATGGTCCTTGCTTAACTGTCTTTCATTTTTTTATGCATAGTCCTAAAAAATTTGATTTAATTAATTTTTTTTGGAATTTAATAAAACAGTGAAGTTGAATTTTAAAATTTAAATTTATCATACTATTTTTACACTTTTGAGTTTATCTAAAATAAAATTATGTTTTTAAGTCCTAATGTGTCCAATCAATCAGACGACTTAATTTTTGTTTCTCTCTCTTTAGACACTATGTTAGTTTTAAGCTTTTAAATTAGGAATCTTCTTGCTATTTCCCAACGATATGTGACAGACGAATTATTAAAAAAAAAAAAAACAATATATACCAGTGCCAACATGTTTCTGATATTTATCCTTCTTCAGGGCACATTATTATATACAAGTTTTATATTTGACTACGGCTCTGGGTTTTGACACTCTGGTATGCCTTACGTTTGTTCTCCACACACTCTAAAAGTGTAGATGGTACCAAACTTTAGATGAAATAAAATACTGATCATAAAGAAAGGGAGAAAAAAAAAATGAAAGGTAAAATTCTTTTCAGTGTTATGACTTCACAAACGATGTCATCTTTTTTTCACTTGGTATAGCTGTTGCTAAGCAATGGAAAAATGGTTTACTTATGATAAATAAATTACTAATTAATGTTTATATCTTCCAAAATTATCAAGGGTATTCCGAGACAAAACCTAGCTAAGAACACTCTCTGATGCATGTAGTATCTAAATATCTAAATCTAGTATCTAAGTATGTAAATTTTCAAGAAAACTAGTTTAGCTGTTTCATAGTTTATAGAGACTGAATGAACACACGTGCGTGCGTGCGCGCACACACACACACACACAAAAAAAAAAAAAAAAGAGAACGTTCCATTTATATAATAGGTTGGTTGAGTATGCTCTGTATTTGATAATTGATTATATCTGAAACCACTTGGAACAGGTCCTCCTCTGCCAAGGGGCCGTGTGGTGACTGCAGGTGCATCAGTCTTCCCACATTAAAAGACATAGCGCACAGGCATCCTCCTGAAAGGGTCCACAGGTACTAAGACGGAGGACAGTCATACTCGACCACGAGTGACTGCCAATGATTAATATGAAATGTTAATCTTCTGTAAAACAAAACCTAAAACATTCTTTATTCTCTCTTAGACATTATGTCATTATTATTATTATATAACTTTATTATATTTACTTGGTAGAGCACCTAACTAAGTTAGGCACAAGGCCATTTTTACATGCTCCTAATACCCGTTTTTTTAAAATTCAGTGTTACCCTTCACCTAGATGATTTGCCCTCCCGAGTTAACGAGTCCCATCTGCCCGAGGCAGCTAAAGTGAATGTAATGGTTTTGACTGGGATTTGAACTCACGTAATACAATTCCAGAACCCGAGCTTTTGCCAATACTCCACTGTCGCTGCTTAAACTTATAACTTTATAAGAGAAAAGAAAACTAATAATTAAAAAGAAAACTTCAATTTGTATAATTTCCCAATACATTTTGCTTTAATATTATAACTTAAAACTATTTCATCTAACATACTTTCCCACCTTCTGTGGGAATATGGCAACTGAATTTATAAAACCCTTTTGAAGACTATATTGTGTGGCCACATTATTATAACTTTGTAAATATAACCAGCAAGATAGGAATAGTTATCTTTATTATAATAGCTGATGATAAATCACTATGACATTAGTTTTTTATTCCTTTTATCTTCAGGGTTTATTTTTTTATTAACTTTTGTTGTTGCTTATAAATGAATTTTTAGATTCCATGAAAGCATTTGATGGAGCTGAACACATCAGTCAATTGTTTAAACAATTAATTGGTGAAGACAGTAAAGGTAAAATGATTTCACAATAAAGAAGTAGTTTCTTCCATCTACACAAGTCTCTCTTCCTGCTTAGAGGCACAAACCCCACAAGTCACACACATACTGTTCTTCTGCTAAAATATTTCAGTTCCATGCAGAATGGTTATTGTAACACTTTTATTGTTTCTTGGTGATTGGTTGCACCATTTCTCCCCACCCCCACTCTCTCTCTCTCTCTCATTTTGACTTTCTCTCTTGGTATTTCTTCCTGCCATTTTTCCTCCTCTCCCCCACTCCTCATAAAAGAAGAGACTCTTTTAAATAAATATTGTTTAGAATTTTTAAACCAGTTTTTCTTAATTTTAATCAAGTCTTAATATAGATGTTACAGTGATCCTGTTTTCTAATTACACAAAAAACAATAAATAAAAATAATAATCACAGAAGATTATAAAATGAATTGGTTTATAGCTTCTTTGTTGTATAATAAAGAATCACTTTATTTTTTATTGATTTAATATTGAATCTTTTACTTAATGGGTTGGGTGGTCGACGTGGCCAAGTGGATAGGCAATCGGACTTCAGAACCGTAGTACGAATCAAGTGGTTCCGTCTACATTGACGTTGACTAATACCATCGGGAAAGGTGTGAATCTCCATCTCTCGATAGTGCAACTTGTGGTATTAAAAAAAAAAAAATAAGTGTGTATAAAAAATTTTCTCTGCATTAAAATGACCTAAAAATGTTGATATGCCAAAACAAACAAGAAAACAAAACTTAATGGGTATTATTTATAAAAGGATTTTGTGGTCAAAAAGTATTAGTAGTAACTAACAAAATATGTAAATTCATAGCATAGGATCTAATAGCAAAATGAGTAAAATCAAAGCTTTTTAGAGACAATTTTCAGTCATCTTAAAGCCTCTCTCCTTTTATTATTATTAGGGTTTGAGTTATCAAAGATAATTAATTTTATTTCCACTAAATCCTTATCTAAAATCTCATGAATACTTTATTTTAATGTTTATACCTAATGACATAATAAATATATAAAATGAATGCACCATTACAATTCTGTAGTTATATTCACCAATTCATTTTTAAGACCTTTATGTATTGAATTACTTGCTTTGGAACTGTTTTCGTTTACCCATGGACCTACCAACCCATTTTTAAATAAAATTAAATATAATTACATAATTTAAATAATTCAATCAAATGCTAGATGAAAAAATATTGTAATCCTTCATTATTATTTTTTGAGTCCTAATTGAGCTTTATTAGATTAAATGTGTTTTTCTTAAATTAATCATGGTGTCAAAAATAACTATACACCAGAGAGATGCATTAAGAATCAAGCATATATCTCAACTATTATTTAATAAATAGAATATTACTTTTCTACGCACTTTCTCCTCACCTTGACTTTTGCACATGTCAAAATTGTCTTATGTATAAAACTAAGCACTTTCATTCATTTCTTCAAAAGAAACATAGAATTATTTTTTTCGCCTTATTTTTAGTCTACTCTACTTATAAAGATTGAATATCCCAAGAAATCCTTGATTTTATTTTTAGTTTGATTTAGTTTTCCCATCAAAGATTTACTTCATACCAGACCAATATAGAATGATACTACATTAACTTTATTTCAACCTAGTTGATATCCATTTTATAGTTTTAAAGCAAAAGAAAAATTAGTTTTGTTAAGATAGGTAAATTCTTAAACTGCTACAAACTAATATATTTATTATTGTGCTGAATAAAAATTCAAATGATTTTTAAAAACAATATGTAGTGTAACAATTATGTAAGAAATAACATTAAAAAAACATTTTTCTATTTAACCCACAAATTTTAAAGATTGAAAAATGCTGTTACAACCATAGAATCTCGATCTTTTGTATATACTTTTATGTATATTTGAACACTTGATGTAATATCACTCAAATACTTCATGTTATTTTTCTTTGTTTCCTGGTGCATCAATCACTAAAAAAAAGATTTTGTTTTCTAGAATAAATATTGATTTTGATTTGTCACTAAAGTTTTAGAATAGTGGTTTTTTTTGTGTTTTGTGATCTATGTCCTTTTTCAGCTTTTAGATTAGCCTATTATGGATGTCAACCTGTCAGACAACTAGAAGGTAGGATTTAAGTGGATTTTGATAAAAAAAAAAAAAACTTGTTTTTTTAAAGTTTAATTTTAGTTAACATCAATACTAAATTGCCATTGTTTGTTTATTTTTATTATTATTTGGATAAAGATCTTTATGCATATTGTTTGGAATTTAAAAAAGGAATCCTAAATAAACTCATTTAAATTTGATTCAGTTTTAGATTGAATTGCTCATTTCAAAACTAGCTGTGGGTTAATAATAATTATTACTACTATTGTGATAATCTTTATTTGAAAAAAAAAGGTGTGATGTTTTTCTGACAAAATGACTAAAACCAAAAAATAATAATTTTCTTTTTTTTTTTTTTTTTTTTTTTTTAAGAAAGAGAATATATCCATCTTCGCTAAAAAGCAGGATGAATAAATATGAAGGTTGTGTGCATGAAAGAGTTCACCATATTTCTCAGTTCATTTTAAAATTTTGAATGAGTGAGGAAACTGATCATTTATTAAGAAAAAAATATTTTGATTTTCTTTTAGGCTTTATAAAGAAGGAAGTCAAAATCTATTTTCTTATAAAAATTCTTAAAGAATCTTAGCTTCTGCAATTCATTTTATTTAATCTTATTATTTTCAATTTTGTACAAAGACTAACTTGAATGGGGTTAGATGAATGTAGTGAAATTGAAGATATTTTTTATTTATTTCATTAGGAGATCTTTTCTTTCTTTCAATCATGAATTATATTTTCTACTAATTACCCTTAACCTTTTTTTCTTTAAATATTTTTATTTTGATCAACACTTAGTCTATTCTATTTAATTCATTTCTTTTCAATGAATTTTTTTTGGTTTATATTTAATTCAATTTCCTGAAAAAAAAATCTATTATCACAATAATTTATACAGTTTTTACTAATATATTCATTTCTGTTTATGGTAAGTAGTGATGGTCATTATTGGTTGGTATTATTATTATTATCATAATATCACTGAAATATATTGATTTTTATTTTATTTTAAGATTTTTTGTTTATATACTTGAAAGATCTTTTCATTATTGTTCTTAAGATAAATAATTACCGAATTGTTGTGAAAATAAGTTTTTAGAATATTTTCCACAAAATTTTTGGGTTCTACACAACCATCTTCGTCTGCATCAGATTTAATCACTTGGTCTCAGGCACATTTCCCACAATTCCAGCAAATATATTGCTAAGTAAATAGTAAATGACCTAACCTCTTTCACTACCCACCTCTATTCTCATTTGGCTGAGATGTTGTGATAATGATGATAAAATTAGTTCAAATAATCAGATTCTTATTTAATATTCATTTATTTATTAATAACTTTTTTCTATTAAATTATTCTTTATTATTCAATATCTAACTTGTAAAAAAATGACAATAAGCACTCTTATAAAATGACATGCTCAATATCTACAGGTAGATCTTTTGCAATACAGTTATATCATCTGTATATACACACAGTTTTTCTTACTTACATGCATGCACCAACATGTATACCTCAAGCGACGTAATATCATACAACAAACCAGTAATGGAAAGAAACACTTTTTGTTTGTTTTATTGTTCATAAATGTTGATGTAGTTTTGAGTTCAAAAACATACCATATTTACAATATTACAATATATTTTTTACTGGGGTACAAACCTAGTGGCACCATATGAAAATACTAAGTTTGTTTTATTTCTTTTTGTTGCAGACGATGTCATGGCAGTAATGAAACTGGACAATCAGCATGTTGGTCAAACTCCTTGGAAACCTTGTAGTCAGCAATGTTGGGATTACAGAACTTCTATTACATTAGATCGGGTCAGTTTTTTTTGTTTTTTTTTTTCAAACCATCTGCCATTATTGAATTGTATTTTTAGAAGTAACTTTTGCAAAATAAAATTTTTAACACATTATAATTGCTTTTAAGACTAAATTCTGTTCAATTGTTAAAATTTTTGTGTCTTCTTTTGCCTTGTGTTGTCAGGGCCAATATATCGGCCTCTTAGGGTTCAAAGGATTAAGAATGTAACAATCAAGATCATGAGTTTAGTTCTAATATGAAAAATAAGCTGAAATCATTCAATTCTTTTCTTTCTTTACTCGTTTTCATTTTTATAGATTCTAAAAACCAAAAATTTTTATTTTATTTTTTTTCCCCTTTAGTCTCGAGAGCTTGAAATTGCCATTCATTGGCGGGATTATCGACAAATGTGTGCCGTGAAATTTTTAAGATTGGAAGATTTCCTTGACAACCAGAGACATGGCATGGCCATCCATTTAGAGCCAAAAGGAATTTTATTTGCAGAGGTTTTACTTTTCTTATTTTCTTGTTTATTTTTTGGTACAGAATTTACAGGGTTTTTTTTTGTTTGTTTTTTGACACTATTGTCTTCTTGATTATAACAAAAGTTTAAAGTCTAAAAAATATCGAGTTTTACTTTTGAAATTGAATAGGAATTTTTTTTCTTTTATTTCTTTAATTATAGAAAGGTCTCTCTCTATCTTCATCCCCCTCTCTATGCCTCTTCCTCGCTTTTTCTCTATCGCTCTCCCTCTCTCTCTCTGTGTTTCCCTCTCTCGCTCTCTGTCCATGTGTCACCTCTCTCTCAAGTAATCTTTGTATTAATTTAAAAATACAAACATAATTTTTAGTATTCTACATTGAATCATTTTAATACATTGGAAACAAACCATTTTTAGTTGAATTATAAAATAACCAAAATCTGTCATTTAAGATTAGATTTTAGTTTTAATTGAAATGTATTTTTAGCCTCAAAGTAACATCACTGATTACATTTGAATATATTTAAAAAAAAAAACAAAAACAAAAAAAAACAAATTTTCTAATCTTTGCAATTTTTTTTTTTTTTCAATGTGAGAAGTATTTGATTTTACAAAAATTTTACTTTTTCTTTGACTGGCTACCCCTACCTTTCTCACACTTAATCATTTATATGGTATTCTGAATCTTCAAATTGTTTCTCATATTTTCATAAACTTTAGAATTGCAATATTATTTTCTCATTCTCCCTGATATTTTTTTAATGATTCTAACATAAACTAAGTATCTGTTTATTTTTCTCAAAAATAAAGGGGGAGATATCTATTTATATTTCATTTAGTTTGTTTAGAAGCCTATTAAATATTTTGGTCATTCAAGAGTTTATTTATAAATGTTTGTTTTTTTGTCCACACCTTGTTTAGTATTTAATTCATAGAATGATGGATTCATATTTTTCCCCAAGAGTATTAGTTCAAATATGAATGTAAACTGAGATTTGAACTTGATTCATTGATTACAAAAACAAATTTCATGATATTCAACCAATTACTGTTGTTTTATAATAAACAGAGCTACAAGAAACTATCTTCAACATTAAATGACTTAATGAAGGTTGATATTTTGGTTGAATAAACTAACCAATCAATCCACAAGAAAATTAGAAAAAAGCCCCAGGAATTATTTTCAATAAAATATGTATTAATAAACTATTCTGGTTTCTGACTAAAACAAGAAAAAAATAAATTTATTTGAAATTGTACTCTTCAACAAAATGTTTGACATAGTTATTGATTTTTTTTTTTTTAAATAGTAGAAATTTAAAAAAAGATTTTTAACTTTTTTGACAGTTAACACATTCACACTTTAAAAATGATAAAAATGGATATGATAGGAAATAGATATTGATTGTTGATTATAATTACTTATTAGATATTTAAGACATTAATTTTGATTATAATAATTAATTTTATGATAATTGCTAATAAAACTTTAATTTTTATGATTTCAGATAACATTTATGAATCCTACAATTTCGAGAAGACCTAAACTTCAGAGACAACGGAGGATATTCCCTAAACACAAAGGTCTGTATTATGGCTTTTTTTAAAGTTAAGATTGAAATGAAAAATAAATTTGTGAATGAATTTTAAAATTATATCTATATGTAGTAGGTTAATGGTGTTATGATAAAGCTCAAATAGAGAGCTATTATCAAATTCTTTATATATAGATAAAACCAAACATAGTTGTATAAGGAAATAATATCCTCTAAATTAAAACTTGTTAATCTATATTTGTAATATATGTACAAATCTCACTTGATCATGCTTTAGTTTGCTTGTTTATATTGTGTAATAAGTTTATTCAGTAGATAACATTACTGAATTACAAACATTTCATTACCTTTCAAGACCAACACCTTAAATGGTTGCTAAATTGATAGATATCATTTTGCATTCTGTGGCATACCTTTTGTAGTTAAACTTGAAACATATAAATATTTCAATTTTTACAGAGTTAATAGATTCATACCTTTTCAAGGTTTATAAAAGGAAATGAAATCAACCAACCAATTTTATTAATCTCCACAAAGTAATTGATTTCAATAAATGTTAATTTATCTTTCTGTTCTCGCCTCTCTTAAAAAGAGACAATTTATTGACTTTCTTCAACTTTTTTCATGGTTTAGGCAAAAACTTTTTGCGTCCTGGTCAAATGAATATAAATGTTGCAACCTGGGGTCGTTTAATGAAAAGAGCTTTTCCGCAACCTTGTGGAGAACCTGGCGTCTACAGTCCACCAACAGAAAAATCAGGGGGTAAGTGTGTGTGTGTATTTTTTTAAATCTGTATCTTTTAAGGAAAGTATATAAACACTATTTCCTTGCAGGTTCTTAATTACTTGATACAAAAAAAAACTTTTTTTTTTTTTTTTTTTTTTTTTTTTATTAATCTTTTCTTTTCAATATATTATCAGTTTTTTGGGGTTTTTTTTTTATGAAAGATTGAATTTCTTCTATGATTCCTGACAATGGCAATTTCTGGAAAAAAGATTTTTTTTTTTGCCCCCAAAAATAATTTAAAATATAACCATTTAAATCAATTGTACCTACTTTCATAATTGTTTTTTTTTTTTTTTGAGGGGGAATTATTCTAGATATATTTTTAAAAATTAAAATTTTGGAATCTTATTGTTGTTTTATAAATTTTTATTAATTTTAGAATTTAATTGCTATTTGAAATTTCAAAACAATTTCATAATGTTAAAATTCACAATTTACATAGAAACTTTTTTTTTAGTTTAAAGAAAAATTGTTTTAAGAATATATTTTGAATGCAAGCTGTAAAGCAAAAACCTATTTGTATAATTGCTAAACAATTCATTTTTTGTTTTTTTTTAATCCAGTTGGTATATTGGCTTCTGATCGTGGTCCTCCAATCCATCAATTAGATTTTAGCCCGCGTTCTTGTGAAGAGGCAATTAAAGGAGTTCAAGAAAAAGAAGTAGTAGTAGAAGAGGAAGATGAAGAAGAAAGAAAGAGAAGGAGTCTTGTTACTGATATTCCAACACCCCCAAGATCAAATTCACAAGAAAATGAAATAAAGGTTCATTCACTTGTTTACTACTTTTGTTTAATAAATAAATATACAAAATTATCTTAAATTACTCATTTAAACAGTTTTGCTTAAAACAACAACACATAGAAATAACTTAACAAAACTAAAATTTATTTGATTGTAGTTTTTTTCTCTCTAATTTTTGCATTCATTGTTGAAAAGATGATGGAAACATTTGCTTTAATAGGATCCACTTATTTTCATTTTCAGCCGATGTTTGCAGTGGGAATTATTAGCATATTGACCATTATTCTGTTTTATACTCCAGCTATAAACAAAAAGAATCATGTAAACAATTTATTTGCCTAGGAACTTGTTCAGAGTTTCAACAATGTTCCCAAGTTTTAATAATGCCTAAAAAAAGAGTCACCAGTTATATCTGTATCAATAAAGATAAGAAAAGATGTCTGAAAAATAATAATTGATAATGATAATAATCCTCTTTAAGCTTTTTCATCTTATGAATATTATCATCTGTATTTTTGAATCTACCTTTAGCTGCCTCGGGAGGATGGGGCTTGTTAACTTGAGAGAGCAGTCCATTTAGGTGAAGTTTAACACCGTATACAAAAAGCCTAGGCAAGAGCACATAAACATGGCCTTGTGCCAAACTTGGGTTGGTGCTCACCAAGTAAATATAATCTTATGCCCTGTATTTATCAATTAATAAAACATACATCTTGAAATTAAAGAAGATATTATAAAACCTAAATTCTGCCAATATTATTATGATAAATTTGTCAATGCTAGAAGTTAGGATTGTTTTTTTTTTTTTACTTTTTTACTTTTTTTACTTTCATAATTTATGATTTATGTTTGCTGAATATTTTTTTTTAATTTGTGTATCTTTTATATGGGATAAAAAAAACCAACTTTTTTCTTTCTTTTTTCAGGATGCGTTATCCTCATTTGACTTTCTTCCAGATGATCTAGTCACAGAAAACAGTAATTCCCATCCAAATTTGGAAGATAAAGGAGTTCCACCAGTAAATAGAAAGACACCTCCTTTGTTAGATACACCCACAGAAACAAAAAGTACACCCCTACCACCAGAGTAAGTTTCTTTTGAATGAATTATTTCATTTCTTTTAAAATTAAATATTTCATAAAAGAGATATATACATATACACCATTGCAATCACCTTAAAATGGCCTTGTGTCAAACTTGGTTGGTGCTGCTCACCAAGTAAATATATATTATCCCATACCTATTTAAATGAACATAAACAAACTGGCTACTTTCAGGTCTGAGAAACTAACAGTCACCGAAGGCCATTGACTCTGTGTCTATGCTTAACTAATACACATGCTCTATCACTGATATTGAGCACTCTAACTATAAATATAAGCAATCTTATTCTACATATATATATGTTTACTAAAAAATAAAGAGAGATGGAGAAAAATGAATTTCCTATGAGGTAAGACAAGTTTTGTTAAAGCCATTAGCCATAATTCCTATTTGTTGTTATACCTGGGTAATAAAACAAAACAAAAAAGATAGTGAAGAGTAAATGATTTTTGATTCCTTTCACTTTGAATAAATAAATAAAAAGAAAAAAAAAATGCCTCATAGAAAGCTGGGGCAGTCAACATGGCCCAGAGGATAAACATTTGAAATTCGGAACCCTAATACCCGAGTTCGAATCCAAGTTGTTCCATCTATGTTGACATGTCGACTAATACCCTTGGTTAAGGTATGAATCCCCATCTTCCTTCCAGCTATGGATTAAATAGTTCAACTTATGTTATTTAAAAAACTATAGATGTATAAAATAATGTTTATGAAAAGTAATTGTTCTTGGCATTAAAATGACTTAAAAAGGTTGATATGCCGTTCTAAAATAATGTTTATCAAAAGTAATTGTTCTTGGCATTAAAATGACTTAAAAAGGTTGATATGCCGTTCTAAAATA
>JAUZSX010293179.1:0-13932 GCA_034780655.1 Idiosepius hallami
CCTCGGGCAGATGGGGCTCGTTAGCACGGGAGAGCAGTTCATCTAGGTGAAGGGTAACACCGAATATATAAAGCCCGAGTAAGAGCACGTTAAAATGGCCTTGTGCCAAACTTGGGGGTGCTCACCAAGTAAATATCATATATATATATATTTATAAGTGTGAGGCAAATTGGTACTACCAATAAACATAATATATATTAGCGAACAATCAAACGTGCTAACACATACCATAGTGTCAAACAGCTGTTTCGATCTTGTTGGATCTCGTCAGTGACACGCTATGTTGTGATTTTTCAAACTTCAAGTGGGATTCGATCGTCTGAACTGTGTCATGGATACGCTAACCACAGCCTACAAATTTGCCATGCATTCATAGCAATTTATTCACGTCTTATACCTTAACGATATACTTGATCGCAGCAGCAAGCGCTTATTGACAATACCAATTAACGGTAACCTATTCATTTTACAACAAGAGTCGAAATTTTACAAGAGTTTGCTTCTATAAATAACTTCAATGAGTGCATAAATATATATTAATCTGTAGAGTAAGATTGCTTATATATATCAGTGATAAAGCATTTATATTAGTTAAGCGAAGACATAGAGTCAACGGCCGTAGGTGACTGTTAGTTTCTTACCTACGCGGCCATTAGTTTGATGGAACAGGCGAGAAACTGACAGTCACCAAAGGCTCTTGACTCAACCACAATAAAAAAAAATTATTTTCCATTTTCAGAAGTTTTTAATATATATATATATATATAAAATCAAATATATTTTTCCAATCTGTAAACAAGCTTGTTTTGGAGTTCACTCCTCGTCAGTACAGCAACGCAAACCCCAGGATCGCCTTTAGCCAGGATCGAAACCCTACCGACACAGTGCCAGTCGAGTACCGTATCCGTTTGGCCACCAGCTTACCTAGTAAATTGTAATTCAAACCACTATGTAAATCCATACAAGAGGGCTCAACCAATATATATGCGTGTGTGTGTGTGTGTGTGTGACACTCCAGAATTGATGGTATGCTCCATACTCAAATGACCTTGTTTACTGTGATAATATTGAGAGCTTTTTTTTTTTTTTTTTTTATTTTCCTCACCATTCCTATTGTCCAATTAATGACAGTCTCACCAAAGAGAAAGATTTGTGTTTTCTTATAAATAGTTTTTTTGTTTTTACTGTTTTACTACAACTACCTTAACAATACAATAACCTAATTTCCTCACAGAGTATTTTATAGAGAATTTTTTTTAACAAAGATGAATCATTTTTTTTCTTTTTCTAAAAATTACACGGTTGATGAAGAAAATTAAGTGTGAAGAGAATACATGATCACATGTAATTACAACCCAAAAAATAAAATGAAACTAAATGAAAAACAACTACATAATTGTAGCTGTAGCAATTATAAACAACATTAAACATACAAGGCAGTGTACATGATGTAAAAGATGGTAAAAAAAGAAAAAAAAAAAATGAAAAATAAATTCTAACAGAGTGCCATAAAAATATATTTGAAAAAACAGAAAATATATTATCAATTAGGACAATACTATTAATATGGAGGTTTTTTTTAGAGGCCATAACATTTTAAAAATTCACGGTCCATTTTAATAAGATTTTGAATACATATAAACATCTATTATATATGCTTTGATGATGGTTTAACATACTGGAATTTTATGATTTGGGTCTAATTTAATTAATGTTATTTTTTCAAATATTTATTTTGTAGCCTATACACACATATGAATTTAGATATATCTTATCTAGCATTTATAAAACTCACCTTGTGTGTTTTTGTCTAATGAATGGTTTCTTTCAAACTATTTGCTAATTGTTGGTCTAGAATCTTGAAATTTGATATATCATATTTATGTATAAACAACAGTTTCTCAACACAAGTCAAACAAGTGTTTGCATAGCGATAAAAAAACAACCCTTTATATAACATCGTGCATGAATTTCAACAGATATGGATTGCAAACAAATCTAGTTTATTTTTCTTGTTTTCTTACAAGAAACTTAGTTGTGGGGTTGAGCATTTTAATATAATCTCCCAGTCCTTTTCCGGACATTTCCAATTCTCCTTCAGGGATTGATATTTTTTAAACTTAAAATAGTATGGTACACCTAATAGAAGATTTTCAACCGAAAAACCAGTGGAGAAAGACAGCTGATACAATCTAAGCAAAATGGTTTGGCACTATCCTGGGAAACAACAGTGCACAAGTAGATGAGTGAGTATATGCGCCATCAATGGATAGTGTCTGGTTCACCCAATTTGTCTTGGTCAAAATCTCCCATCAAAACAAGTCAGAACAAGTGTTCCATGCATAAAAAAATGCCACAATTGCATTTACTTTGTGGTAATGTTTCAATAAAATCTGCAGCAAGGAAAGAAAATTACTGAGGTTTTAAATCTAGTGCATTAGGTGCATCACCCTGTAAACAGGGTCATGTTGAGGTACACAACTAAGCAACAATTGCATAGAATCTTTTTTTAGATTTTACATAATGAAGCTTTTTTTTAAATATTTTCTTTATGGTAAAGTCTCAATAAAATCCATTGAGAGGAAAAAAATAAATTAAAACTTTGTATCTTTTGCATTAGGTGCACCATTCGGTAAATAATATTGAAACAGTATATTACGGGTTATTATTGATATTTCTTGTTTGCAGATCAATAACTCTATAGAACTCATTTTTATCAAATTTCCTGACTAATCCAAGAGATTAGCTGTCGGCAAGAAGGGAGTCCATTGTAATTCGAGTTTTTAAATGTATCAAAAATATGGAATATAGTACAGTGGAATGGCTGCTCAACATGAACAAAACAGAGGGAGAGGTTTTATGAATGAATAAATGAACCAAAATTAAAAAATAAAATTGATACTTCAACTCACTACTTTGCAAATAAACTCCCTTATAGCCATGTTCAGATTGTATTTCAAAGAAAATTAGAAATGAATAGTGAGTCATTGTCATTTATTATCCAGACTTTTATCTTTCAGCCGATAAGCCCTTCAGCCTTCTTCCAGCTTTTGTGTCATATTTGGGAGTATTCCAGGAATCTTCTATTCAACCCATTGAGAGAATGCAATGTTATGTCCTGTCTTTGAACAAAAATCTTTAAGAATGCTTAACCTATAAAAATTATATATTGGCCCCCTTTTTTTTATTTTTTGTTTTCATAAGTTATGGTCTCCCTCTCTCTCTCTCACGCACACTCTCACTCTTTCTCTCTCTCACACACACAAACTCTTTCTCTCTCTCTCTTACACACAAACTCTTTCTCTCTCTCTCTCACACAAACTCTTTCTCTCTCTCTCACACACACAAACTCTCTGTCTTTCTCTCTCTCACACACAAACTCTCTGTCTTTCTCTCTCTCACACACAAACTTTCTCTCTCTCTCTCTCTCACACACACACACACACAAACTCTTTCTCTCTCTCTCTCACACACAAACTCTTTCTCTCTCTCACACACACACACACAAACTCTTTCTCTCTCTCTCTCACACACAAACTCTTTCTCTCTCTCACATACACACACAAACTCTTTCTCTCTCTCACATACACACACAAACTCTTTCTCTCTCTCTCATACACACACACAAACTCTTTCTCTCACACACACAAACTCTTTCTTTCTCTCTCTCTCACACACACACGCACACACACACACAACCTTGATTATGACAAGGCTCTATGGATGAATTTAACTTTAGTTGACCTTTGATAACTAAATATTTTCATTTACAAGCCAAAAAAAGTTACTACTATGAAATTTTATTTCACTTAATGTTATGAATAGAATATCTAAAAGTTATTTACAGTTTAAGAAGGTATAATCTATTTTACTTTGGACTCCTTTTTTTTCTGCATAAAAATTTGTTGAATTCCTTAAGACATGTTTTAAACAGCCTTGAGTATTATTATTCTATTCTATTAAACCTTTTATTGTTTAGAGGTTGAAAAAACATATTTACTCAGTATTTGAAATGTTGCATGGTGGCTAGTCTTAGCTTTCTCCACACTCAGTCAGAACCTCTCTGGCATAATCTTATTACATCAAGTGTTATATAAGCGCAGCTGGCTCGTCATTTCTGAAATTTAATGATAAGACTCGAAGATAACTATCCGGCTCTAACCCATAACATTACATACCTATTGGGGGGGAGGCAATTATGGATGACCAAAGCATCCATAATTACACTACAGAAACATTGTTGTTGAGAAAACAGATGCCTCAAGTGTTTTTTTAACTTTTAGTCACCACTTGAAAAAAAAATTAATCAGAAATGCTAGATTTACTTGAATGTAGAGCCATGCATGACAACTTTTCTCCTTTTATTTATTAAAATTTTTTTTTATTTTTAGTCACCACTTGAAAAAAAAAATCAGAAATGCTAGTGTTTCACTTGAATGTAGAGCATGAGAGCCATGCATGACAACTTTTCTCCTCTTATTTATTAAGAGTTTTTTATTTTTAGTCAACACTTGAAAAAAAAAGTCAGAAATGGTAGTGTTTCATTCGAATGTAGAGCCATGTATGACAACTTTTCTACTTTTGCCAAGTGAAAGGTCCCAAAGAGCAACAGAAGAGATAACCTGATTTTCAGCTGTGCATCAATGGTCGGCAAATGGGTCTCTTCAGATTGATAAATCTCAAAGCCAAGTTTTTCAAAGGCCAAGACAAGGTCGGGGTTTTACTATCTGCATGAAGCCAAAAATCTATAACTGGCCCTCTTTCAGTTAAATTGCTCATCGAATGCCAACAAAGAGGCTACAGAGACTTTACATGTGAACACAAGGGAGAAAGAAAGGTTAATTTTTGTGTGAAAATATATAAAAGATTTGGCATTGCTAGGATTTGGGTTACAAGACAAAAAAGGTTTTCAAAGTTTAGTCTTCTGAGTTGGATTCTTAAATGATTAATAAAGACGAGAAGAACCAGTGGAAATTTCACACTAGGGGAAAATGTTTAAGAATCACAATAAAATAAAATAAATATAAAAGATTTTCATGAAAAGAGAATAAATAAAAAGGAGGTAATTTGTCTCTCTAATGACTGTTTGCTATGATGATTGTTATTTGTGACAATGGACAGACGTCAGACAAGTAAATTGATATTTAGATTACAAAACCCAACTGAATTAGTCAGGAAATAAATTGATGGCACACATTCATCTTTAAAGTTATTAGAAAAACAATTGATTTATAACTAGGGCTGTGAAAAGAATATTCTTTTTATGTAAGCATATTCTTTGCATGCAGAATATTATTTTAACACTATTAATATGCAGATTTTGTTTGGTTTTATCTTCAAAACCCAAATAAATCTTTATTTTCTTCACTATGCATCAAAATTGCTTTAGGGATTTAAACAGATTTTAATTCAAAATAAAAAGCGAACATCTTACGTTGCAATGGAATATACAGATTTCATATTCTAATAATATGATTTTCTAAATTCAGAAGTATCAAAAAGCCAAGAAATAAAAAAAAAAGTTAATTTTAAATCTAAATCATGCAGAAGAATCTAAAATCTATTTTTCAGTAATCAACAAAAAAATAGAATTTGAAATAGAATAAAGAAAAATGCACAGAAAAATGAAGAGTTTTCAGAATATGAAACTTTATGGCAACAATTTCATATTGATGAGATGTCTTTATAAATTGCTTTTTTTTAAATCTTCACTTCATTGCCACAAGATATCCTCTGCATGCTTTTGGCCTTCTCCTCTATCCACCTGACACTGGCCACTAATTGACTTCAGTGATAAGATTACTGTCTATAATATGCAACCTTACTACATTAGCTATAAACACAGCATCCTTACTTGTCAGTTCAAATGTCCCAACAATCATTTAAACTCCAAGAATAGAAATACACAATAGGGTGTATGGTCCTTTCATCACCCGACTAACTATCACAGTCTATTTATCACTAGACTTTTCATCACGTTTTTTTCATCATGTTGACAATTCATCACTCCCAGCCTTTCATCACTTGGACTTCTCATCAGTTGAATTTTTATTAAATAAAGTTTCTAAATGTTTGCTAACATTAGGTTGAAATGAAATGAAACTATTCAGAAGTTTCTTTACATTTTAAATAAAAAAATAGAAAATAAATTGATTGAAATAATTTTTTCTATTGTTTATTTGTCAAAACGTCTAAAAAAAGAGGGTGATATTATTTACTTTATAGATTTTAGTAATCTCTCGTAAAAGTAACCCCAAAATTGTCAAAAAATTGTTTTAATGTAATAAAAAATTAATTATATCAATAAATGTATTTTTTTTCTTTGGGGTGATAAAAGTTATCAATTTCTGGGTAATGAAAAAAACGTGATATAAAGTCCAGTGATGAATAGACCATGTAATATCCTTTCCCAAGGGGATTAGTCCAAATGTAAACTGAATGGAAAGACTGGGGTCTGAACTCGCATATTATGATTCTGAAGTCAAACTGCCTATCCATTGTCTCAATTACACCCCCACCCAATTTATTAAAAAATATAAGTAGTAGAAACTGAAAAAAAAAATTCATCTAAAAGAAATATATTTCATATTTATTTGCCTTATTATATTATTAAATGATTGTTGAGTTGATGAAGATAAAGATAAAATAGATGCATGTATCCATGGATTTCACATGATAAATCCTTAACTTAGTAAGCTTTCCTCGAGGTCATATTACTGGATACATCAATCGAGACTCGTAAAAATAGACACAAAATGATTTTAGTTAAAGAGTGGTTGAGTTATGGAACACATAGTTCTACGTTGCAAATGATTTTTCCAAGTGGCGAATAAAATTTTAAAAAACAGTCATCTTCTGGCAACTGCTTTTTTTAAACAACAATCTTTCAAATTCTGATTGAAAAATGTCTTTTCAACCATATTTTTTTAATTAAATGAGTTAAGTCAAATTATTTAAACAATAAAAGATTTAATAGAATAGAATATAAAACAATATTTCTTTTTACAAGGTTAAAAAACAAGTCTAAACACCCATTTATTATTAATTTTCTTTTTGCTAACTTTTGTCCTCATCTTAGTTGTTCTTCACTAGATTTCAAAAACAATTATATAAGAGGAGGACAAAAGTCCATAAAGAATTAATAAGTATATTTATAATAATTAATTAACTTCATCTTAGAAATTCCTTAATAAAATGCAAATTTGTTTATTAAGCCTTTTTAAAGAAATAAAGTATATTGTTCTACTTTCTAAATTCAACAAATTTTTATGCAGAAATAAAAGTAGTTCAAAATGAATTATACCTTCTTAAACAGTAATTAAGTTTTGAATTGTTGAACTATTCAAAACATTAGAGGGAAATAACATTTAATGGGTTTGGCTAGTAAACAAAATATTTAGTGATAAAAGGTCAACTAAAAATATATATATATATATATAGCCGTGTGTATTTGTGTATATATATATATATATACATATATATATATATATATATATAGCCGTGTGTATTTGTGTATATATATATATATATATACACATATAGCCGTGTGTATTTGTGTATATATATATACATATATATATATATATATATATATTCATACACAAACACACACGGCTATACGGACAAATTTACTTATATATATATATATAAAACGTGATATTATTAAAGAATTTACGGACATTGATTGAGCTAATGTGAAATCTCTGGATTGACAGTGATCTTTATTTTTCAGTTTCTAGATATTAAAACTTGAATAATCTGATTCGTTTTCTAAGTTGAACCAATCATTTATTCGGAAAGATGAAAATTTCAGGCACTTGGACTTAATCCTTCCTTGAGAGGAACGATCAAAAGAAAGGAAATAATAGAGATTTGGTGAAAATGACAACCTTTTAAATGATAAGTGTTTGCGTAGCTATCATCTTCCATTAATGAAGAATCAAAATACTCAAGGGCTATTTATAAAGCATTCATTCTCAAATTATAGATCTTTTTTATTTACGGAACAACTTAATAATGTACAATATCATGTGTTTAGCCAGATTTCTTGAACACAAGCTAAGTCTGTTAACATTAGGTAAATAATCAAACATTATCAAATTATAAAATGGCATGCCTTAAAACAAAATGAAAAAGCTCTACATATTTGATATATTTTTAATAATATAGGGTAAAGCAATTTCAAAAACACCTGTTATTTCTGCCCCACTCTGTTTAAAGAAATTGTAATTACAATAATATTTGAGCTATTAAAAAGAAATTGATAATATTTGAGTAATAAATGAATTTTTATAACAGTAGAGGAAATTCTAATTAGGTTTCCTTCTTTATTGGTATATAAATGTTCCTCTTACCCCATCTGAATACCCTATATATAAAATTTCAAGTCAGTAGACGCAAAATTGACAGAGATGTTTTGTAAAGACTAATTGTACACCAACACAAACAGATACAAAATTTCACTTTTACAGATATATATTTTCCACTCTTAACTCTTTTCGACCGTAAAGGGCCGATATATCAGCCTTAGTAACAAAAGGTAAAAAAGGCACACTGATATTTCGACTCAAATGGTTATTTAATAGAACAGCTCTGAGTGACTATTTGGTAATATTGCTATGTCAGGATCCAAAGGTTGAGGTTGAAATATCGTTGTGTGTGTGTGTGTCTTCTTTTGCCTTAAATCACCTCGGCCGATATTATATTTACTTGGTGAGCACCAACCCAAGTTTGGCACAAGGCCATTTTTATGTGCTCTTACCTGGGCTTTTTACATTCAGTGTTACCCTTCACCTAGATTAGCTGCTCTCCCGAGTTAACAAGCCCCATCTGCCCGAAGCAGCCATAGGTGGTACAATGGTTTTGAACTCGTGTACCACGATTCGAGAGGTGGATATATCTGTTCTTTAGGGTTTAAAGAGTTAAAGAGCAATCCAATACTTTATGGGGTTTTCTTTTTTTAAATAAAGAAGATTGCAATATTCAAAAAATTCTTCAGGAAATAGAGAGGGGGACAAGGAAGGAAGGAAGGAAGGAAGGAAGGAAGGAAGGAAGGATTAAATAAAAAAAAACATCTGTCAGGAGAAATAAAAAATAGAATACAAGTAAGTAATATATATAAGAAGTGTATAGAGAAAGAAGCCCAGATGTCTTACCAATTATTCTTTTAAGAATGCTTCTTCCTCCAGTCAATTAATGGATTTTCCTAGTTACTGTCCCCAATGGCCCCTTACATGTAAATAATTTTGAATAATAATTTTGCTATTGATAAATAATAATTTATAAAAAAATAATTTATAAAAAAATAATTTTATAAATTATATAATTTCATAAATTAAAAAAAATTTATAAAAAATAATTTTATTATTGATATTAAATAATTTGCTATTGAATAAAAATTTTGAATATAATTATACATCATAAATAAAGAGGATTGCAATATTCAAAATATTCTTCAGGAAATAGAGAGGGGGACAAGGAAGGAAGGGAGGAAGGAAGGAAGGAAGGAAGGAAGGAAGGATTAAATAAAACAAAACATCTGTCAGGAGAAATAAAAAATAGAATACAAGTAAGTAATATATATAAGAAGTGTAGAGAGAAAGAAGCCCAGATGTCTTACCAATTATTCTTTCAAGAATGCTTCTTCCTCCAGTCAATTAACGGATTTTCCTAGTTACTGTCCCCAATGGCCCCTTACACGTAAATAACCTATGCATCGTGAACTTGTTTGTTCATAGAAAAGAGTTGCATTAAAAGATATATTGAGAATTATCATAAATCATCTTAGAGGAAAATAGAAATTTCATTGGTTGTCATACCAACCAAGTCTTTTTAAAATATATCAAGGCTAAACTTTATAAGTATAGCTAACATTATCATCATATCGTATCACACCGTGAGATGCGTAGTGTAATAAATGATTTCCTCGAAAGGAGTAGCAGGGCACTGTATGCAGGTTTGTTACTTGCTCTAGTACAGTACCCCGTTTTCTTAAATGGTCACCCTTCTAAACATAAAAACTCGTACACACATACACAGAGAAAAACTCATATACACAGAATTGATAGCAAGTTTTTTCATATTATGTACTGCTTTTAGTGTTATTGCTATACATATATATATATATATATATGTATATATATATATATATTCATACACACACACATACCTACAGAAGCAAACACACACACACACAAGAACCATAAAAACTCGTACACACATACACACAAAAACTCATATACACACAAGTGATAGCAAGTCTTTTCATATTCTGTATTGCTTTTAGTGTTATTGCTATATATTATATTTATACACACACACATGCCTACAGAAGGAAACACACACACACACACACACACACACAAGAACCATAAAAACTCGTACACACATACACACACAAGTGATAGCAAGTCTTTTCATATTCTGTATTGCTTTTAGTGTTATTGCTTTGATGATGTAAAAAATTCAAATTTCCAGCTCCAATTCTCTTCAAATCTTTTCCGACATGGATCATTGTGATGTTGCGTAGTACATTTTTTTTCTTTTTTTTTTTCTTGTTATAAATGGGAGGGTGAATCAAAGAGAGGAAGAGAGAGAGAAAGTGAAGAAATAAAAGCTATTTTTCTTTTCCTCAACTTCCTTGAATATAATCATCATTAAATTAATTCTTTTCATTGGCAAAAAGAAATTTCTATGGTGACCTACTTTATTTTTAACAATTTTTTTTTCTTCTTTTTTTTTCTTCTTTTTTTTGTTTTTAATTACAGGGATTTTAGATTGTTAGACATTGCATCATACTTCTTTACTTGGTTTTGAATAAATGGGTGAAATAAATATAGAAGTTTGAAATGACAAGATTTCTCCAGCTTAAAATAGTTGTATATTATTATCATTAATATTATTATTATCATCTGAGAAAGACATTTTTTTCTTTATAAAATCAAAGATTTCTTGAAAGAACTAAAATGAAAATACCTTATACAACTTTCAATGTGATTACAATTTCTTTAAACAGTGGGGCAGAAATAGCAGGTGTTTTTGAAACTGCTTTACCCTATATTATTAAAAATATCTCAAATATGTAGAGTTTTTTATTTTTTTTCATTTTTATTTTTGAGATGAGGCATCGTAATTTAGGTATTAACTTTATTATTCGGACTTTTTGTCCTCATCTTAGTAGGTATTTTTTTTTCTACTAAGATGAGGACAAAAAGTCCGAATAATAAAGTTAATACCTAGATTAAAATTAAACTTCCTAATAATTTTTCTAAATTTCAAGAAAATAAAAAGTTTTTTTTTCTGTTGATTTTTCTATTTATATTAGGAAATAATTTTTTTTTTAGAAGCAGGTGCGTTTTTTTTTGTTTTTTTTTTTTGTTTTTTCGTTTTCGTTTTGTGTCCCAAAAATGTCCTAACAATCGCATAAAAAGAGAGTTTGTTTACAAAGAAATAAATAAATAAAGTCCACATAGAAAAACAATCTTTGTCAAATTATTGGCGGTTGTTTGAATTCCTTTTTGTTTTTGTTGTTGACCTGACAATATGTGAAAAAAAAATAACCCAAAAAAAAAACAACAATAATAATAATAATAATAATAATAGGTTATAAATTATTAAAATCCAAATAATATAAATAACAATGATTTAAAAGAGAAGTCTTTTAAGTCTAGTGGATGGACAGAAACGATAAAGGTTTTTGTTGTTTGGAATGTTTTTGTTATTGGTATTTGTCACGTGGAAATAGTGTTGGGTGTGGTGTTTGGTATGGAGGTGGAGGTGGACTCACTGCTTAGTGAATGGTGGTGGGTGCATTTGCATTCATTATCATTTTTTAGTGCACACGACCACAGACCACTCACACCAACAACCACCAGTGGCAGTCACAGCAGCAGAAGAGCAACTATCAACCAGTTACACAATCACAAACCGCAGATGACGTAGAAAGAAAACACAACTAACTCCACTCTGTCCAACTACTGTCACTTTCACTGCTGCTGCTGAGTGCTCTGTGCTTTGTTGTTGTTGTTGTTGAGCACTGAAGGCGGATGAAGGCTGCAACAGAGGATGGCCTCCAGTAGTCATGGTTCTCTCCGTGCCATTGGAACAAGGCCAACCTCTGCCAAGGAGTCGTGGTGGTTACTGCAGGTGCATCAGTCTCCCCACATTAAAAGACATCACACACAGGCGTCCTCCACGAAAGGGTCCACAGTACAGATCCAAGACGGAGGACAGTCATACTCGACAACGAGTGACGCCAAGATAAAAAAATGTTGAGCAGGGAGTCTTCTAGTTCGGCCCATTAGAGGGCTAGCAGACGCTTAAAAAAAAAAATTTAATCCTTTTTTCTTAAATCTTCACTCGTTCGGGCTCGTAGTCTTCCTGTAGTTGTAGAGTTTTTTTGCAATTTCAGATTACTCCGAGACTCCCAGTCCTCATCCTAGGGGGTAACTCTACTAGAGGACGTTTTTATAACCGCCGGTCGGCTGGTGTGAGGGAGGATAGGGGATGGTGATGTCCTTCTCTTCAGTTCAAATGCGCACAATGCATTCGACTGATCATTTCACCAAATGACGACCAGCCTTGTACGGTCGGTGTACGTTTGTTGTTGCTGAATGTTAGACTAGTCCGGAGTCCGCCGTTAGTGACCCTCAAGTAAATATGAATATCTTAAATAAAATGGCCTTTGTATGCTGCTGCTGTGTGTGCTCTGTGCTTGTTTGTGTACTTGCCACAAGTGTCCTCCCCATGCTTATTCTCCTCCCATTCGTCTGTGTTTTACCCTTTACTTTCTCCTCAACTTTATGACCATTCACGATGGGTTTGTTTTTGTTTGGTTGAGTTTATCTTCAGGAATCACCACTGGGCGTTGGCAGAGTGTTTCCACTTTACCAATGGCAGGTGTGCAAACAAAGTGGACATAGAAGGGTGAAAATCCACGAAGAGAGCACAGCAGCATCAACAGTACACTCAAGTCACGTTTGGACACACCGGTTCCTTTCAGATCACCGAAGTTAAGCAACGTAGAGCCTGTTCAGTACTAAGTTGGGTTGGGTGACCACTTAGGAATATCAGGTACCGTTCTAGGCTGGTCGGCATTTGGTGACATGATCAGTCGAATGCATTGCGTATTTGAATTGAAGAACCTCCCCATACCTACCCCCTCCCTCACACCAACCGACTAGAGGGTATGAAAATGTCCTCAAGTAGAGTTACCCCCTAGGGTGAGAATCAGGACTCTCAGGGCAATCCGAGATTGCGAAATATTCTATAACTAAAGGAAAACTCCGAGGCCAAACGGGTGAAGAGGACTCCCTACTCAACAACAACAAAAACAAGCAGCAGCACCAATCACGATCCAATCTATGACTGGAATGGCATGGAACCTGCTGGAACATAGAGGAGACTTGTTGTCACTTCATCCCAAGTAAAAATCTCTCAAAAAATGAGCTCAAAAGGAGCATCAAAGTTAGCCCTGAGCAAGGCTGGACAAATCCTATTTTGTGTAAATTTCAAGATAAAATAACGCTTATGGATATTTTAAAGATTTTCATTCATAAATTATTCAGTCTATTTTTCAATGAATGAATCTAGTTATTACTACTATTTCTTACTACTGTTTTGATATTTTATGTAATAACAGAAAAGTGCAATTCAGATAAAGATAAGATTATTTTTATGCAAAGAGCAATGTTTTTTTATTTGGGCTTTTGTCTTTAGTTCTTGGATTTTGAATTTCATTTTTAGATTAGGGATTTGGAAACTTGTTTTTGATTAAGACCCCATTGATGAGTTTTTTTCAAAACCTCAGACAAATATAAAATAGATATAAGAGGTTATAGTTCTTCTGAAGCATCAAAAGGTTATAGTTCTTCTGAAGCATCATAAGGTTATAGTTCTTCTGAAGCATCATAAGGTTATAGTTCTTCTGAAGCA
>JAUZSX010293189.1:0-13932 GCA_034780655.1 Idiosepius hallami
GTATCTCTCTCTGTTTGTATCTATCTGTCTTATTAGTATCCATCACTCTCTCTATTCGTATCTCTTTATCTCTCTCTCTCTCTCTATTCATACCCCTCTCTCTCTATTAGTAACTATCTATCTTGGCTGGGTTATATCTATTTCTCACTATTTATAGCTCAGTCTATTTCTTCCTTTTTTTTTTCTATCTCTCTACCAATCTATCTCAGTTTGTTCTTACCTACCTATCCTAATTGATTTACATCTATCTATTTACATATATTCTCTTTTATTTCAATTTCCAGATGGAGATCTAGTATAATGCAACTATACTCACCAGAAATTTATATTTGCTAAAAGGTAAGTAAACAATAAGCACTTTGCTTAGATTTCTGATGCCCACCCTTCACCTGAGCCCACCTCATAAAAATGACTCACGACTAGTGTTTGGTTATTCAGGAAAATACAAAACATTTTTCAATATGATAAAATGAAGAAGTCAAAAATTTTAAAAAGAAAAATATTTTATCTTCTACATCCTCAGAATTAAAAAAGCCAGATTGTGTTCATTCTTTAATGTTGTATTTACAACTATGATAGCTATACAGTTAGTGGGAATTTCATTTTTCCTAGTGGGTAGGCAGTTGGACTTTGGAATCGTAGTACGCGAGTTCAAATCCAAGTTGCTCCGTTTGTGTTCTTAATTAAATTAATACCTTTGGAAAAGGTATAAATACCCACATTTGCTCCAGCTAAATAGCGAATATTGTTATTTAAAAAAAAAAAAGCTACATGTGTATACAATGATTGTTCTTGGCATTAAATGACCTAAAAAGGTTGATATGCCATTAAAATAAAAACAAACAATATGCCATTAATGTTTCAAAATATAGAAATTGATATTAAATCTAAGTTATCGCTTGTTAGATTCAAACCCTTGTGTGCTATAAGGTAGCAATTCAAAGTTATTCCAATAATATTAAGTTTAAATACCTGCACGGCTCTCACTTGTGTACGAGTATCGGGTACTATCATCTTGTCCTCTTTCTTCAGAGAGGGAAAGTGAACTGAGTGCCCTTCATTGTGGAAGTTGATTTGGGTGGTCATTGTGGCACGACGGTCAAATACACACTCACTTTGGCCTACATGGCTTTTACTTCAGCTCAAAGATGTATGATATGAGATGGGTGGTTACCATGCTGAAGGTTACTTTGGGCTGCCAGGTACTTGATTCATCAGGACCCACCTTACCACCTACCCAACAGGTGTTTCTTTCCCTGGTCTTTTATAATCAATGTTGTTGTCTTTCACCTAGATGAGACCTCTCTTCCAAGTTAATGAGCCCAATCTGCCCAAGGCAGCTGAGGGTAGGGGCAATGGTTTTGATTGGGATTTGAACTCACATCATACGATTCTATAGTTTGAGCTTTTTCCAATGCTCCACCTCGCCACTATCGTTTTAAACAATACTAGAAATAGTGCCATTACATTCACCATTAGCTGCCTCGGGCAGATGGGGATTGATAGCTCGGGAGAGCAGCTCATCTAGGTGAAGGGTAACACTGATTTTAAAAAGCCCGGGTAAGAGCACGTAAAATGGCCTTGTGCCAAACTTTGGTTGGTGCTCACCAAGTAAATATAATACTGGAAATAGTGCCTAGGCACCATCGACTTTTTTCTTTTCTTTGTTTTTATTTTTTTCTTTCTTCTTTTATTTTGTTTTTTCTTTTGTTTTTACTTTTCTATCTTTTTTGTTTGTTTTTTTTTTTTTTCTCTTTTCCTTGGGTTTTGTCTTGTCTACTTTTAATCTGGAAAACTTAGTATTTAATCTTTGGACAGGATTATTTCTCGATTAGTTTCTAATTCTTCTGTGAAGAACACCCCAACAAAAGAAAAATTATATGAAATCTCTTTTGATTAATTCAAAATTCCAATAAATCAATTAAAGAAAGATTTACGTAGATTTACATTGCTGATGTTGCACATGGAACATTTTACACAGAGTTTATCCTCGTGAGAATTATTCTAAATCCATACTGAATGGAGTGAATAAGAAAAAACAAATTTCTTTTAAATTCAAAACCAGGAAAAATTCCAACTCCTAAAACTAAAATCTCAACTATAAAGATAAAGAGAAAAAAAAAAATGTAATCTTAAGTTAATCCTTTGAATCCTGAGAGGCCCTGACAACATAAGGCAAAAAAAGATACACCAATATTTTGGCTTTAATAAGTTCCTCTAATATAATGACTCTGAGTGACTACTTGGTAATTTTGATAAGTCGGGGTTCAAAGGATTAAGCAGTGTAGAGCCTGTTCAGTACTAAGATGGGTGACCACTTAGGAATATTAGGTACTGTACCAGGCTGATCGGCAGTTTTTGGTAAGATGAGTATTTAATGCATAAAGCATTTAAACTAAAAGACCTTCCCTCTCTCCCATCCTTCAATACACTACCTGGTATTCTCAAATAGTCACCTATCTAACTACTGACCAGGCCCAACGTTGCTTAACTTTGGTGATCTGATGGGAACCGGTGTCTCCAACATCAGTTGACCGTACATTCAAATTCTACTTTTTTATCATAATATAAAAATTAGATCATTATGGTTGTAGGAGATCCTACATCTTGTAACTTTTCAGAAAATGAAACAATAGTTATTTATTTTTAAAAAAATCACTAAACTTTAAAAATCTACACTACTGCCATTCTATATAATAGACTTCCTTAACTACCTTAATGAAAAACTTGAGAAATAAATTTAGTACAGAAAAGCTTTAGAAATGAGTTTTGTAGAGAAAAGAGGCTTCCTTAATTACCTTAGTGGCAAGTTTCCAGCACCCAGGCAATACTTCTAGTAATTTATAAATCTTTGAATGAATCTTTCACACTTAATAAATCTAAAAAATTTTAACCTTTTATTTTCTAAAATTCTCCCTTTCTCTCTTTTTTTTAAAACATTTTATGTCCTCTGTTCCTTACTCTCTTGGTGTATTTCTGTATCTCTCTCTAATTCTGTCTTATTGTATATCTCTCTGTCTTTATATCTTTTTCTTTTATTTCTCTATCTATAGTTCTCTCTCTCTCTCTCTCTTATTTGTTTATCTCTCTGTGTCTTTATAGATCTTTTTCCTTTAGTACTCTACTATAGTTCACTGTCTATCCCTCTCTCTCTCACTCTCTGATCCAAAACCCTTCAACTTTTTTCAAACTTTGATATCCCCCCCCGAATATCTCTAATCAAAATAACGAGTCTCATTGCGTCATTGGAAATGACGCAGCAGTTTCCTTCTATCAATATCTCTGGCTGATGTCAAGAACGCCCTCTCACTCACTACTCCATGGCCCTCATCCCATTCACCTAGTAACATGTTTTTTTTTTTAAACCTCCTTAATCTTCCCCTAATTTTTGCCTCCTTCTGCACGACTTTTTAAAATCCAACAAACGCCCTCTTTAAAAATTAAAATAAAAATTTATCTTTGGAGATGCTAATTTCCAAAAATTTGGTGTTCATAGTTCCAGGATTCAAGGGTCCAGTATTCAATAGTTCAAGGGCTCGGCCTTTAATGGCTTTGTTCGGATTAATCACTTTATAGCTTTTGAAATTTATAAAGAGCCATTTACTCCCGCCTCTTGTATGAACCCTTCAGATTCCTTGACATATTTCCTTGCTCCCTTAACTCTCATTTCTTCATGTGTAAAACACTTTAGGATTAGTTTAGTTTTACAGGCTTTGGGAAATCCTTTAAGATAATGCTTCATAATTTGTAGGAAGATGAGAAGAACAGTCTGCAAAAATTAATATACTGATTATAAAGATTCATCTAAAAAAAATATGGACCATTACAATTTTGTATGGACTCCACAATGGAGGACCAGATAAGAACAAAGTAGATTTATAAAATAAAAATTTCAAACCATGATCGCTCCTCAGGGCCCTTTGTGCAATAGATAGAGGTGTTCAATCTCTACAGTTCTAAATGAGCATTGTTTAAAGAAGACTGTTTCAATCCTACCCAAGGTCAGTAATTACGGGGCATACATTTTTAGGACCCAGCATTCTTACCTGGTCACAGTTAATATGCCTGAAGAAGGCCCAAAGATTGGTTGGCTGAAATGTGGTGGAAACAACAACTATGAAGATGTTAACAATTCACTAAAATGGATATAAAGATACCCCTACCCCCCAAAAAAATTATTCTTGGCATTAAATAACCTAAAAAGGTTGATATGCCATAAAACAAGCAAACACATACACGATTGCAGTCAAATCACAATGGCTGCTTTCTTATCACTTTCTCACACTGTCAATATCTGCAACAGAGAAATGAAACTTTCAGATCATGAAGGCATGAGTTTGATCATCATAAAAATGCAATCCCCTCTGACCCATTAGAGTGTGATTTAAGTAAAAATGATAATAGGAGGCATTACTTTTAGAATGGGGGCTATCGACATAGTTCAGTGGATAGGCAATCGGACTTCGGAACTGTAGTTTGCGAGTTCGAATCCAAGTTGTTCCGTCTACGTTGACATGTCGACTTGGGAAATGTATGAATCCCCATCTTCCCTCCAGCTATGGATTGAATAGTGCAACTTGTGTTATTAAAAAAAACTATGTGTGTATACAAATAACGTTTATCTAAAGTAATTGTTTTTGGAATTAAAATGACTTAAAAAGGTTGATGTGCCGTTAAACCACAAAACAAACAAACTTTTGGAATGACCACTGTATGTTTTTATTTACATTACAGTAATTGCTGGAGGAGTTTGATATCGAGTTTATGTGGTTATTAGCCTTCACTATCCCAGGAACAATTGTGGTGGAGCATCGGACTGTTGTTGGTGAGGTAGATGCATCATGAGGGCAGGGCACGAAAAGGAAAGCTATTAATGGGAGTCGAGGAGGAAGGTCTGACTTACTATTGATCCGTGGGAAGAGAGCTCATCACATTAGTTGTCATGTTCAATCTAGCGGAGTTACTTATTCAATCTGAGCTTAGGCAATAGCTGGGTTCTCAGTGCGCCAAGGCAACTGCTGGGCCCTTCCCCTCTATTCTTGGCACTCCTCTACCTCCTGGCCCAAAGATCATTACCATCAGCATCATGGCTGCACTTTGCACGATAAGCCCTCCCTCCCCACTCAGTCGAAACTGCAAATAAAGCGGAGGAGTTGATCTTTTGAATGGGGGGGGGTGAAGAAAATAATTTTTTTTTTCTTTTAAATTTAAGTGAATCGTTCAATTCAGTCCTTCCTCTCTTTAACGGCCAGGGACCATGTCGCCTCTGCTCAACAAAAACCCACCGCTTGCTCCTCTCCCCCAGCTCCTCTCCCTCTAAATTCTTCTTACTCGATGTCTCTTGTTAGTATTGTCTGTCCATTACACTTTTTTCTTCTTCTTCTTCTCAAAATTCTGTGAGAGGCCCAGGACTCTGCCAAAATGATTTTCAAAATCAATATCACGAGCCAGAAATGCATCGGAGATGAGATTGCATTTTAGGCACTCTCTCACCCTTTCACTTTCCATCTCTCTCTCTCTCTCTCTCTCTTTATTTTAATCCATTCTCTTTCCCTCTCACACTTCGGTCTTCCTTTCATGCTTTCCATTTTTCACTTTTATTCTCTTTTTTCCTTTTCTCTCTTTTTTTCATTTATTTCATGTACTTTTTTATCCTCTCTCTTATATGCTCTTACTCTCTCATGTTGTTTCATTTCTCTCTCTCTCTCTCGTGTTTCTCTCTCTCTTATATTACTCTCATATTAGATTCTCTCTCATATCACTCTCTGCCTCTCTCTCATGTTACTCTGTCTCTCTCTCATGTTACTCACTCTGTCTCTCTCTCTCATGTTACTCACTCTGTCTCTCTCTCTCATGTTACTCACTCTGTCTCTCTCTCATGTAACTCACTCTGTCTCTCTCTCATGTTACTCACTCTGTCTCTCTCTCTCATGTTACTCACTCTGTCTCTCACTCTCATGTTACTCGCTCTCTCTTTCTCTCTAATGGTACTCGCTCTCTCTTTCTCTCTAATGGTACTCTCTTTTTCATTTAACTCTCTCTCCCATGTTACTCTCTTCCTCTCATGTCACTCTCTTCCTCTCTTGTCACTCTCTTCCTCTCATGTCACTCTCTTCCTCTCATGTCACTCTATCTCTCTTATGTCACCCGCCCTCTCTCTATTGTTTCATACTCTCTCTCTCTCTTTCTACTCATGCCCCCTTGCTCTTTTTCATCTTATTCACTCTCTTTTTTTATTCATTCTCTCCCCCTCTCTCTCTCTATTTCAGTTTAATCACTCTCTTTTTCTCTCATTTCATTTGCTCTCTCTCTCTCTACATTCTCCCTCTTGATTTTAGAGCCTATTTTTCTTTTGTAAGGAAATAACAATGCACTTCAATCTTTAGGGGAGGGCAGCTGCTGCTAGAGCAGTATGATGTCATGCCCAGAATATGAAGCTTATTTCATCAACATGTCCAGTGCCCAACCCCCAGGGGGATCTTTTTATCGACTGCTCAACTTCTCTGAGCATTTTGTGAAGTCCCAAAGTCTGTCATGGTTGACAACCCTTCTTCTAATTTGATTTAACTGGAATTCTCCAAATAATTTATTTGCAATTAAAAATATTTTCACCTGAATCTCTTTAGAATTCAGGTGTGTGTGTGTGTGGGTGGTGAAGGTCTTTGAGTGGGTGTTTCTTTTTGTTTGGATGTTATTGTTTTTTTTTTTACTTTTCCCTTCAGTCTGGGTGGTCCAACAATGTTACCTCAAAATCTAACTGTCAGTCACACAACTAAGCCCTAAACTCCATGAACGAATTCCTTTATCATAAGATCAGCAAACATAGCTCACATGTCAATTGGAATGAATAGATAGAGGTAAATATATGGAAGAAGTGGTTGGCCCTAGTTGTTTTGTGCGTTTGTCTGTTCGATGGATGGTCTTGTATGTCAATGTGGAAGGAGGCAATGGTAAGAAGGCACCGGTTCACCTTTTTGTCAGAATTTAAGGAATTTTTTTGGTGTGGGTATCAGTGTCTTAATCGTAGTCTTGTGTTTTGGCTCCTGGGATGAGATTACTAATTGTTACGCACTAAAGACTTGGGGAACGTTGATGGACAGGGCATTGGGCATAGAGTGGCACTAGTGGAAGAGGTTGAATGTATTGGAAGCAAGCTTTATTTTGTTTGTTTTTTTGTTTTTTTTGTAAAAGAGATGAAGAAGAAATGAAAGAAAAAGAATCAAAAAGACAAAGAATAAAAAGAAGGGGGAGAGAGAGAAAAGAAAGAGATAAAGAAAGTGAGAGAGGGAGAAGGAAAGAAAGAAGTGAAAAAATAAATAAAAAGAAAAAATTAAAAAGTCATGTTAGATTAGTTTGTTTTTGTTTTTTTTTAAACAAAAAATGCAATTACCACTTTTAATTTATAGATTTTCAAGGTTTTTTTTTTATGTCTGTCACAAAACCAGTGAACCTCCCATGAATACAAAATGACCAAAAGAAAAATACATTGTAAAGTCTAAAGTTTTTTTAAACAACCCAATACAAATAAAAAGAAAAAAACTATAATGAATCAATCTTTAATTTCAAATCAATTAATTTCATGTTTCTAAAGAAGTATTAAAATTTCTTAAAGACTCTAGTAAAGATAATACATTTAGGAAAAAAAATCTATATAATAGCCAAGTTGGTAGATTTGTTAAATGTTTAGGATTTAAAGTCATTTTATACTAGTTCTATTTCTCAGCTAAATGTTTACAGGGACTTCTCACTTTATGCGTGTTCACTTTTTTCATTTTCGGATTTAAGCGAAATGAAAACCAACAAGAAATTCATCACATTATGCGTTTAGTTCGAATTTACGCAATTTCAAGAAATTCAAACTGCCCACGGCTGGTCAGTGTGGTTTAGTTCAATTAAGCTGCCACAAGAAAATAAGAAATACAATGTGTTTATTGTCCCACAAGTTAGTTTATATTACCCATCCCCAATTCGCCACCCTCGTATGCCTTGTAGTCTACAGTTCAGCCCTGATATGTTATTTAAGTTCACATTCCGTGAAAAATCACTTTATGCAAGCCCTTCAAGAACGTAACCCACGCATAAAGTGAGAAGTCCCTGTACTTGGTTTTGAGTCTTTATTCAAAATGAATTTATTTTTTGGTTTTAATAGACTGTTTTATTATAAAGAAAAAATACTTTTAATGGCCTGTTTAAATTGTGTATAAAATCAAAAGAAATTTTGGTATCTCTCTATATCTGCACCCAAGGGTGCTGATATGTGTATAGTGTGTATATGTATAGGTATTTATACTTATTAGCACCCATGGGTGCGGGTATAGAGGATTAATGAAATTTTTCTGTAACTTTTCCAAGCAAAATTTAGTTGCATTTATTCATTATTTCAATCTTAATTCACAAATTGTTTAAACTTTTTTGATTCCACTAGAAGACATAGCACTGCAACAACATCTGGTGTTGTGGCAGTTTCTATAACTTTTTCCTTTTTAGAGAATTGGGTTGTTAGACCTATTCTAACCTCCAACCTGGAGGAAAGTACAGTACCCGATATTCCCAAGTGGTCACCCATCTTAGTACTAAACATGCTCTACGTTGCTCAAATTCGGTGATCTTGACCGTACCAATTCACAAATTGGTTGCTGTAATTTTGGATAGCTTGGTTTCAAAATCTGACCAATTACAATTCAACATTTTCTTTGTTGTGACAATATTTACTGCAATAAATTATGGTTTTATTTATACAGGTAGTGTTGATAATAATTAAATTCTTACAAACGTGCAACATATGCTCTTAGGAAAAATAGTATGACATTCAGGGGATTGTTGGCATTTGTTTGATTTTTTTTTTCTTGCTGTAAATATAGGTCAAAGAATGAAAAATCTGTTGTGAGAAAGCATGGGAAATGCAGGAACCACAATATTAATAGATCACCTATCTCTCTTTTTTTTGAGGAAGTTCACATCTCAGTCATTCCATTTATGTTCATATTTAGATTAATACCCTTGGGAAATATATGAATACCCACATTCCCTGCAGCTATGATTTAAATAGTGCATATTGTGTTATTCAAATAAATATTTGGACAAAAAAACTTTTTCGAAATCAATAAGATGAGGTATGATAAATTTTACAAGTATTATTCAGACGAATTTCCTCATCCTTATTATTCTCTGTCTCACTATGTTTTAGGGTAATTCAGTTAAAACATAGTGAGACAGAAGATTATAGGGATGAGGACAATAGTCTGATTAATACTTGTAAAAAAAATTGTTTATAAAAAATTATAGTTCTTGGCATTAAATGACCCTAAAAAAGTTTGATATGCTGTAAAACAAACCAAACCAATCCTCTCTTTTTTTCTATCTATGTATGTGTGTGTGTATGTGTATAAAACCCTCCAAATGAATAATTAAAAATCTTAATCCACAATAAACCTCTGTATAATTCTTTCCTTTTATTTCTTTTTTCTCTTCTTTCCCAATATCTCTCTTTCTCTTTCTTCTTCTCTCTCTTTCTTTCCCCACTATCTCTCTCTCTCTCTCCTTTTCTCTCTCTACATTCATGTTCCGTTGGAGATACGGGTTCTCACTAAATCACTGAAATTAAGCAACATTGAGCGTGGCTAGTAGTTAGGTAGTTGACCAGGTACTGTATCTTGCCCCGTATGGAAATACCTAGGTTAGTGTCTGGAGGCACAGTTAAACCACTGGGTAGATGCAGCCTTTGTCATAGGTTAGACATTGGTGACTGGGAACCATTTGTGAAATTCAAATTCCCATAAGACTCACCACTGAATTGTATGTGTTCAGTGGTTAAGCCAGCTTAACCTGCAGAGGTCAGTATGCCATCACACACACTGAATGAGAAAAACTAGATTCCAGAAATATATGTAGGATGTGATCACCCATTGAGAATCTCATGAATAATTCTTTTGTAAGGACATCAATATAAAAAGGACTGAGAAACAAATATAATTGAAACAAACTAACAAAATAAAAACCATTAAATTCTACTTCTTCATTGAATCTTCTCTTTTTCAATTATAATATTCGGGACATTTGGAATTTCACTGAGAAATGAGAAAGATTAAAAAAAATCAAATCAGGAAGAGAAGCAAACAAAATGGCTTCTTTATTATCAACAAAGAAGCCATAAATAGTTTTATCAACACTCAAACTTTGGGAATTATCATGATCATAATCACAGAACTCTTCAAACCTGGCCTCATCTAAACTTCCTCCAATTTGGACTCCTTTTGAAATTCAAATATCATTTTTGTCAAAGACATAATTGCTTTTTTTTTCTCACAAAACAGTAGAATTTCATTTATTTGAACATAATAAAATCTAGACTTCCTCAAATTTGGACTCCTCTTGAAGTTCAAACCTGTGTTTTGTCATAGATTTAAATCCTTTTTTCCCCTCAAATTAGAACATAAGAATTTCATTTATCTGAACACAATAAAATGTAGACTTCTTCAAATTTGGACTCCTCTTGAAATTCAAACCTCTGTTTTGTCAGAGATGATATTCCTTTTTTTCCTAAAATAAGAACAGAATTTAGTATAAAAAAAGTATTAGAAATAAATTTAGTATAAAAAACCATTCACTGCTTTCCAATAAAATAGGCTTCCTTAATTACCTTAGTGACAAGTCACTGGCACTCGGACAAAGCCAGGCAAAATTCCTAGAATAAATTGAATTTAATGTAACAAATTAAATCCATATCCCAAGCTATCACTGTATTTAATTGCGACAGCTGAAGGTGTTAAAAGCAAGGGTGAGACAAAGGCCTTCATCTTTTGGTTTTAAATATTTCAAAAAAAAAAAAAATATTGTAAAGCAGAAAATCAGATTGAGAATCTTTTAAAGCAAATTCTTAACACAAAGATTTTTTTTCATTTCTTATTCTGCCCCGCCCTTTATAAACAAAACAAAAACAAATAATCAAACAAAAACAAAAGACTGAAGAGAAAGCAAAAAAAAAAAATACAAAGTCAATAATTGAATCAAAGGAAAAAGATGCACAAATTTAAAAGACTGTCTCATTCCAAGTTGTAATGTCACAAAATGTGTTTCATTTGCCAAAGCCAAATGAATTCAGAATCTGGGCAGGTTTAGGTTGATACCCTCACCCTCTGCCTGAGTGGGGAGAGGTGGTGGTGATCAACTTAAGCCTGCCCTTTCAACGAAAAAAATATAAATAAATGAGTATTAAGAAATAAAATCCTTATGTTGACGTAACCTTGTGTGCATCTGTCTGTCTGCCTGTCTAAGGAAAGCACTTGTATTATTGGGTCTTTGCAGGTTCACTTATGTTCTATAGGGTTTAAGTAGACTACTACATTTTTTCATGAATCTTAGTAGGCTCAAACATGCTCTATTAGGTCAACAAAGGTTACCATGTGCTTTTTTGGGTCCATGATGGTCTAGACATGTTCTATTGGGTCCATGAGGGTCCACACATGTTCTTTAGGGTCCATGGAAATCCATTCATGTTGTGGGTCCATGGGTGTCCACACATGTTCTATTGGGTCAATGGGGATCCACACGCGTTCTATTGGGTCCATGGGGATCCACACGCATTCTAATAGGTTTATGGAAGTCCACACTTTCTAATGGGTCCATGAAGGTCAACACATGCTCTATTAGTTTCATGGAGATCTAAAGATGTTTTATTGGATTCATGTTATTGGGTTTTCAGAGTTTATCATGTGTTTTATTGACTATATCTATTGAGCCACACCTCATTTATTGGCTCCCCAAAAATCTTTTACTGATTATCAGTGGGCTTATAAATAAGTTACCTTGTTTTGATGGATTCACCAGTTCTAAGCGGGGCCCACACATGATTTACTGGCTCTCGGTAGGTCCAAGCACGTTTCACTTGCTTGATTTGAAACGCCAACTATTGATGTCTCACTAAATCTTTTAAGAAAAGAAAACTAATTGGTTTTCAATTAAATGCAGAAAACCAATTTGCATAAAGAATCATTTTTAGTTTTTCAATAGTTTTTTTTTTTTCTCTTTGTTCTGATGGAATTTTTTTTATTTTTAGACCAATGTCAGTTGCTTTGTCTTTTTAATTTTTACCAATCATAATCTTAATATTTGTTTTCTTAGTCTAACAATAATAGACATTTTGGGGGTGGGTCGGATTGGAGCACAATAGGGTTGGATTGCATTTTTGTTTTTTTTTTAAACCAACATGATAGATTTTTTTTTCATTTTGAAAATTGATATGAGCTTCTTTGGGTTTTTTTCATTATAGCTCTTTCACTTTCTCTCTCTCTTTAACTTTCTCTCTCTCTTTCTCTTTCTTTTTTTTCCCTCTCCACATCTGTCACTTTCTTCCTCCCTCATCTCTCTCTCTCTCTCATATCTCTGTATTTTTCTATTTCCTTCTCACTTTTTCTTTCTTCTTCCCGCCTTCACTTTCACTTGCCTTCTGTCATGACATTTTCTTTCTTTTTTTTTTTTTCACTCATTTTCCCTTCTCTAGATCTCCTGTCTCTCTCTATTTTTTTTCTCTCTCTCACTCTCTCCCTTCCTCTTTTTTGCTTCCCCCCTTTTTCTCCATTTCTTCCCCCCTTTCTCTCCAACTAAAGAACTCATTCTTTTTTTTTTTTTTTTACAGTTTTTGGTTTTCTTCATGTTTTTTTCTTGAGCCATTAATGATGTAATCGGAAATGAAGATTCTAGAATTCTAGAACATTCTTTTGTTTTTTACTTTTTTTTTCTTTTTTTAATCATGCATTTTTTTTTATTGTCGGTGGGGGGAGGGAAGATTCTTTTATTGTTCTCTTTATGGAATTCTTCAATTTATTTTTAGTAAATCAATTAAAGATATGTCTTTGTATTCTTTCTCTTGTCTTCTTAACAAACATTAACTTAACAAAAAAACATTTTAAGTGACAATACATAAGCAGGTGCATCTATTGCTCTACCAAACTGTTCTTCATATTATTAGTAGTATCATTTTTATTACTAGTTTATGCTTGTTAAAAATAGAGAGTTTTTAAAATAATTCAAAAAAATTTTCCTTAAATATTGCATTCTGTTTTTTTTTTCTAGTTTTTCTATGTTTAAAAATTATTTAATAAATTTTACCTTTAAATATTGATGTTATTCTTTTTTCAAGCACATATGCTCATTAAATATAATGGGTTTTTTAAAAATTCAATAAATTTTACCTTTAAATTTATATTTATATGTTTGTTTATAAAAAAACATATTGAAAATAATTTAATAGATTTTACCCTTAAATATTGCATTCTATTCTTTTCTTGTGTGAATATCCGTTAAATATAACCGGTTTTTAAAAACAATTCAATAAATTTATCTTTAAGTTGTATATTTTCTTTTCCAAATATAATTAATTTCAAACTAAATTGTATACATTAATTAACAAAATGAACTAATTTAATCTAGTGCATATGCTCATTAGGCAAAAGAGATTTTTTCAATTAATTTGATAAATTTAACATATGAATGTTGCGTTTCTTTTCTTTTTTTTCACGTATAATTGATTTCAAATTAAATTTGATACATTAATTAACCAAATGAATTATTTAAAATAATGATTTTAGTTAGTTATTGAAATTCTAGTTTTTAGGCTAGAGTTTTAATGATTAGGAGCAGAAAATAAGAGAATTCTGTACATCACTAATGGTTCAGTCAGTAAAGCATCAGAATTTTAACAACAAACTGTTGGGGATGCACCCCTACTGCCTGGAATAGTGAACTGTATGTGACGTCATTTCCCTCTGATGCTGTCACTTCCGGGGAAAAAAAAACGTTTATGAAGTCAGTCAGACAAACTCAGCACTAAGTTGTGACAAACTAGTCCATCCAGCAGTTGAGTAAAGATATTGCTGGCATTGCTCTATATCTGCACCCTCGGGTGCTAATATGTATAAATGCCTAATTATATAT
>JAUZSX010293200.1:0-13930 GCA_034780655.1 Idiosepius hallami
ACACGAACGAACGAACGAACGAACGAACAGGCCTCGAAACATAGGTTCCCCTCATTAAAAATCGGGGTACCAAAAAATAAACAAAATTATTTATGCCTCAGCCATTAACTATTAAGTGTTTTGTATGAAAAGCTAAATAAAATGCAATTTGATATTTTTAATTCAGTTATACAATATTGATGCAATGAATTCAATTTTCAAAATGTTTAAGTCTGTGCATGTATTTTGAGTGATAGTAGTGAACCTATTGCCTGTTAGTTTCAACAATTGTAGGTTGTTGAGTTATTTTAATGTTCTAGCATAGGAATTCTTATTTAGCAGAACCAGTTGGTCATATATCACGTGACACTAGCTTGAGACACTAAAGAATAAATGTGAACTCTTTAAAACAACTAGAAAATGACAAAATATATTTGCATACAAAATATCAAATCGGAATTAATTTTTTTCTAAAGACATTAGGAAATATATTTTGCATAAAAATTTCTTATGTTCTGAATAGATTTTATGGTAATGCTTGAGAAATTTGATATTCCTTAGAAAAAACATTTTCTTCTATGTGTAGTTTGGTTTGGGGTTTGGTTTCATGACATTAATCGTTAATTTAATTCAAAGAAAAATCATTTTTAAATAAATTTTTTTTCATTTATCAACACATTGTTTAAATAACGCATTGTTTAAATAACGCATGGTTTCATCAATAGCTGAAGAAAATAAGAAGGTTCATAATTTTCCCAAGTATTAGCTTGAATAAGAGTTCATGCATAACTGTGGTCATTTTAAAAATGCAATTTTCAATCCCCAATATATTCAGGCAAAATAAAACAAAATTGAAGCTATTATTGCTTTTGGAACAACCCGAGTATTTGAACTCAAAAGTTTATATCTTTAGCATAATACCATAGAAAATTTCACATGAAAATATACATAGACCATACATTCACAACTGATACATACACAAAATATATAGTTAAAACTCACTCATACACAAGATATACACACATAATTCACATATGTGCTCAAAATAAACAGTAACACACACATTTACAAAAAACAAATGTATACTCACATTCATACATGCATACAAAGAACACGTACTCAAAACACAAACCCATAATTCCTGTGTATGTTGTACATGCATGTTTTTGGTAGCTATATATCCACACTATTTTTTGGCAAAATATCTGAAGTCATTAAAAGAAAATGATTCCCAATAAATAGATTTCTTTTGATTTGCAAAGAAAAAAAAAAGCCAATATAAATAAAGATGAAAAAAAAACTTTCTTCAATAAATATTTACTTATATATATTTATTTTGTTCAGAATCAACAGTTATTATATTTGGTTATGTTTTCAACTTATAGATTTTCTTCCAGGCAATATTAGCATCAAATTCTCCAATAGAGTAGGCATTTAACAAAATAAGTAAAATTCTGATAAAAGGCACAAGGTAATGTTTTAGTGAGTTGAGTAGCATATTTGGCCTAAGAATGCACACCATGCTTAATTATCATTTACATTATTTATATGCTTCTGGATGCTTTTTTATCTTGCTTTAATCCTTTGAACCCCACCTTATCAAAATTACCAAGTAGTCACTCAGAGCTGTTATATTAGAGGAACATATTAAAGCCAAAATATTGGTGTGTCTTCTTTTGCCTTATGTTGTCAGGGCCAATATATCAGCCTCTTAGGGTTCAAAGAGTTAAACTGTCTTTGAGTAGGGTCAGTGGAGAGAATATAGTAAAAATTATGATTTATTATTTATAAGGTTATAAGATTGGAATGACAATCGTCTTCCACTGCCACTGTGTCTATCTCATGTTTCAAGAATCTGTTTTATTTTACTTGAACATAGTTTACATCTGTATCAGACATTGAATGATATATATATATATATATAGCTACTACTGTTACATAACATTGATGCCTAAGTCTTTGTTGAGGGTGTCTTTTTTCAATATATCTTCAAATCTATTATGGATGGATACTTCACCTAGCAGTATGACTATGATATTCTCTTCTGAATTCTATCATGTTCTACTAATGAATAAATTTCCATTATTCCAACACAGAGAAATCATATCAATTGCTTGCTTTGTGATAAAAAAAAAGTTAAATCAGCAACAAAGATTGATAGACTCTTGAAGAAAGAAACCAACTAAACCAATTTCAAATCAATATATTTGTAATTCCATCTTGGTCAAAATCAGAGAAAGTTGTGTTTGTTTTTAAAGTCCACTTTAAAGAATTTGTTATTTACAGACTTGAGAGATATAAAGCATGACAAACATCAAAAGAATTAATGTTTATTTGTAAAATTCACTCAAATCAACCAAAGAACTTCAAAGTAAAGCTATTTTCCTATAAATAGATAAAATTTGAGATGTAGAATACAATGGATTACTTGAATAAGACAGAAAATAAAAGGAAAAATGAAAATTTCAGTATATTCTTGGCTCCATAGATGGTGAGTTTCATTACTTAACAGACTTGGATTGAAGAAATAAATAACCAAAAGAATTACAGTTCCAAGTAAGGATTGTTTTTGAGTTTACTCCCACAGATTAATTTCTAAAGTGCTTTTTTTTAAATTAAAATAAGTTACTGTCTTAAAATCTAAAGCTTAATCATTCGTTCAATGCATGTGCTTAGACTATTTTTATTCTGCTATTAATTTGTGACATTCAAATAGTTTGAATAATAAAATCTCGTACCATAAGTAATTAGCAGAAATAGAGGAAATAAAGAGACTGAATGAACTTACTTCTTAACTTCTCTTCAATATTAGTTACATGTGCTATTGCTTCGTATTTATGAGGGTCATTCCAAAAGTAATGTCACCTATTTTTAAAAATCGTTTTTTTTTTAAATTGAAGAGCTACAAGATGAGAGTAATACCATTAAAACAAGTGATCTTTAGGGATTTTAAATTTATTTTTGCTTATTGGACCATAACCATTTCTATTCTTAGCTAAAAACATTCATCACAATAAACTCATTAAAAGAAATAAAAAAAATTTTTCCTAACCTACTGAATTTTTTTACAAAACTTAAATAAAAAAAAAACAGTGAAAAAAAAACCCCCAAAAAAACAGATGAATATTTTGTAAGACATTTTGAGTTAACAATAATTAATCTCAAACGATAATGAGTTCATTTGGGCTGAATTGAAAATACTGAGCCTGATTAATAAGATTTACTTAAGAATTTATTCAGTCATAAAAAGTTTTTAAAAATGTAAACAATAAAAATAATTCTATAAATGCTACATTGTTAATCTGAATTGAATAAATTATAGAAAAAAAAAGTCAAAACAAATATTTTTATGGATAAAGATTGCTAGTAACTTTTATCAAAGATTAAGAACAGCAAAATATCACAAAAAGATCCAAGAAAAAAAATTAGATTAGGAAGAATAAAAAATTATCAGCAATTTCATCATAACATCTCTTTAGTATTTAATAAAGATAACTTTTTACTTACTCATAGATAAAAATTGGTAAACATTGATATAACAACTGTTTTTGAATAAACACAAAGTTAACTTAAGGATTAGAAGAATATTTCAGATAGGGTAAAAAAACAAAAAAAACAAATTTAAATCAGTCTTTGAATTTTTTATGTTTTTCAAACACCAAGTTTAAATTTTGATCTTTTCTGCATCACTAAATTCCAAAGATTTAAAGCAACAATAACAATCTGACCTGCCTGGAAAATGACAGTGTAATTATCTTTTATCATATTTCTACAAGTATCAAATATCAACTTTGTTGGTCATATATGAAAGTTTCTAAGTTAAAAAATATATAGGTGTTTTTTTTTCTGAATAAATCTTCATCCCAATATTTTTTTACATAAATTATCCTTACTTAGTTTTGGTTTTCTTACAAAGATTAATTATTTGTTTTTAAATGTAATTAATTTATATTCTGCTTAATTGTTTTTTTTTCTATTATTTGAAGAATTCAGATAATTAACATCATTTATATTGTTAAATTTGTTTTTTTTATGAAATATTTCTTATTCAACCTTCTGGCTTAAATAGTCCAAATACTGGAAATGGGTTCATTAAGTGCAAACAGCAAGACAAATCAACAAGAGATTTTATCTGGCAAATGTAACAAAAGAAATAAAATCTCCAGCAAATTAATATATTCATTTTTAGAAACTGGTTATTTTATACACATGAGAATAAAATCTAATTTCAGATTTGCTTAATCAAAACAAATATTCTATATTCATGAAGAAGTGCTGATTGATACACTATAATTACTGTTTATTCAACAGATAAACTGACCATCTAAAAATGTAGATTATACTATAGCAGACCAAACTCAATAGCCTGGGTTTGAAATGATGTCAAATATTTACAGTGTCAAATTCTGATTATAAATTAAGATCAATAAAAATACTTGTGCTTTACCTATTTACTTAATCAAGCAGAGAATAGCAATTTGACACAAGATCAAATTTGGTGCGCTATGGCAGGTTGCATTGCCATTAACCATCCATTATAAGGATATTTGTTTTTTTTAAATTTTCATTTCCTAGACAATTTCTGCAAGAATTCATGAGATGCATCCACTTGGGTTTTGGTATCAAAATGAACATGTGGGATTTGAACCAGCATATTTCAATTCCAATTCAACTATTCATTTCATTTTAGCTGCCTCGGGCATATGGGGCTCATTAACTCGGGAGAGCAGCTCATCTAGGTGAAGGGTAACACCGAATGTAAAAAGCAGAGGCAAGAGCTTGTAAAAATGGCCTTGTGCCAAACTTGGGTTGGTGCTCAACCAAGTAAATATAATATTTCAATTCCAAAATCTAAGAGCAGATCCACTTTACAAAGTTGATATCCTCTAAAAGCAAGATCTTTACAAATATAAAATTGACTTCTATTCAGCAAACATAACAAATAAAAAAAAGAAAAGAAAAAAGAATTTACTTATACATTCTGTAAATTGCTTGTAATCAATGTTTACAGAGTAAAACATGTACTTAATACATCATAGAGAATTCTAAAAAAGTCTTTTTTGTCAATTGCCTACAACAAGGATTCTCTCTTTTAAGTGATTTGGCATTTTTGTATGGTGAAGATATCTGAATTGCAGCAATCGAAAAAGAAGTTTACTCTCAGAAGACTGAAAAAGAAATGACAACCCATTTCTTTAAAAAATGATAAAGATAAATTTAACTTTCAGCCAATAAGTATCCATTCCTACCAAAAATCAATAACCCTTCAAGTAAGCCATATCAAGTTGACAAAATTTTTAAGAAAATAAATGACATAACATAATAAGATAGCTAAGAAGTAAACCTCATGTTTGTTATCCATTTCATTTTCTTTTTCTACTAATCACTATGCTCATTACATCTTACAAAGAACTAAGCACACTGAAACAACAAATTTGTGGTGAAACTAATCATATTCATACTTACTACACATGTATATACATAGTTGATTTCAAGGAACATAATGTCTCAACTAATGATTTCAAATAACATGGTGCAATGGTCAAGTGCTTTGGAATCATAATACATAAGTTAGAATCCAAGTGGTTCTGTTATGTTCTCATTTAAGCCAATACTGTAGGAGAAAAGTATCAATTACCCTTTTCCACTTCAGTTATGGATTAAATAGTGCAATTTGCGTTATTCAATCAATAAGTCGAAGAATGAAAGTTTATTTTTCAAAAATTGAATTTTCTAGGCATTAAACAACCTAAAAGGTTGATATGCCATAAAAAACATGAAACTAATTCAAATAACAAGTACTTAACATACTACTTTTTTTTTTTATCAGGAAAAAAATTATATATTTTGTGAAGTCTCATGCCTGCTGCTACAAAAAATAGTTAAGTAAATATCCTTTTAGGAAGGCTGTATTTTATATTTGATTCATAAAATATATAAGTATATTAAATATAATTAAAAATCTGTAAGAGACATTTGCTACAAGCCAGACATACATTGCCATAAAAGCACAGACTGAAATGGAATCTAAAAAAAGTAGTTTAGAACATTTTTCCATTTTTTTGCTTTAAAACATTGAGTAAATGACAATGGAAAACAAGGGATTCAGTGCAACAATATAATAAATGCTATTAGTAGATGTGGTAGACATGAAATTTCAAAACTCAGGCTTATGGTTGAAGATACAAGAGGTAAATAACTATTTGACTGGTTGGTTGGATTTTTTTTTTTTTTTTTTACTGCATATGAACTTGTAGTAGACCATTTACAACATGCTTTATGACATGTCCCTTACTACAGGAAGTAGCCTTCGATTTACGACATTCACAATTCAAACCTCATATTTCCACAAGTCTTGAGTTCTTGAAAAAGCCTTTCAAATTGTCTGGGTGTATTTTAGATAAATTTGCTTAAACATGTCTAAATTTATTTGAGGGCATTTGACTGTGTAAAGTACTTTGTATGTTGAGCATGTTGGCCATTATTTTTTTCTTTCTTTTATGAGCTAGGAGCGGGTAATGTACGTGTGCCTAATTCTGACTATACACATCCTGTCTTCTATCTGATTTCTATTTTAATTGCAAGTTAATAATTTATTAATTTGTTGTGATCAGGATATACCACATTTTATTTGTCACATTTTCTTTAAAATATGGTTTGATTTTTGCTTAATATTCTGAGTATATGATTTTGATTAATATTTTTACTTTTGAGATGAGGCTTTGTCATTTAGGAATAAACTTTATTATTCGGAATTTTTGTCCTCATCTTTGTAGTTTCTTTTCATCAAAAACTACCAAGATGAAGACAAAAAGTCTGAATAATAAAATTAATTCCTAAAAAAATTTGAGTGTTGTTGTTATATTGGTGACTGCCAAGTTATTTTATTAATTTTAATGCTGACCTACTATGCCAAAGCCACTGTTTTGCCAAGGACTGCTAAAAAAAAAAAAAAGATGCTTCTGGTATTTTCTGTATGCAAGGGTGATATTGATGTTCCTCTTGGATTAGCATTTAGCTAGACAGAGAGTCTATAAGTATTGATTTCTCCATCTTTCAAGCAAGAATGTGAGAAAGTAAACATGAAACATACCATTTGAAATCAGGAAGTGGATAGAAAGCTTTGCTCTAGATCAAAAGGATAAATTCTTTGAGGGAACATTTAAAGATTTTTGTATCTAAGAAAAATATTTTTAAAGTCATTTGTTTCGCTAAACCCATAGTAAGATAGCATTCATTTGAACCTATATATACATGCTTAAGGATGCAAAGGTGGAGAATTGGTAAAAGTTTGGCCTCTGGCATCATATTATGCAAGTTCAAATCCTAGCCAGAACCATTTCATTCACCTTAAACTGCCTTAGGCAGATGGGGCTAATAACTTGGGAGAGCAATTCATCTAAGTGAAGGGTAACACTGAATTTTAAAAGCCAAGGTATATAGAGCACGTAAAAAATGGTCTTGTACCTAACTTGGGTTGGTGCTTGACCAAAATATCATGTACATGCTTAGAATTTATGTTGGAGATTTGGATACTATGAAGAACATTGATTGTCTGAATGTATTGGATAAGTTTTGATTATTATCTTTGTAAAAAAAAGAGTCAAAATTTGAATGACTTCAATAGTGATGATTGATTAAGATACAAAATCTACCCGATTAATGCCACAGCCATGGGTGAAATCATTGCTTCCATTCTTTTATTTATTTATTTTTTTTTAAATCCCGTTTTTAATGTTCTATTGAAACTTAAAATAGATAATTCTAGGAGCATTTTTCCAACAATTGTCCTCATTTTTTTTTTCATCTTTATTTTTTTCTTGATGACGTTTTGACTGGGTGGACATTTTGGTCTTTATCGGGTGAAAATGAGTTCGTATTTGTTAATTTAAAAACAAACATGTTCTTTGTTAATTTTAACAAACATGAATTCATTCACACCCGATGAAGACCTAAGGTCTACCCGGTTAACACGTCGTGAAGAAAAAAATAAATATGAAAATGAAGATGAGAACAATAGTCCAAAAAATACTCCTAGATTTATCATTCATACCTCATCTTAAGGATTACGAAAAACAATTAAAATAGGTAGTTCTTTAAAAGTGTTGTCCTAATCAGTAAGGAAATATAACAAAATCTTGGATATAAAATTAAAATTTATATAATGTGTTATAGATAGAGCAAGAATTGATATGGAGCAAGATATCCCTACTTGGTTCATTCATACTCAATCCCACATGGCTTGTGCTGATAATGGCTGACAGAACATACTGCATAGCCTCAATGGCCTGCAAGCAGCTGCAGCGTGGACAAGTTCATTCGTAGGTAGTATATTATTATTATTATTATTATTATTATTAATAAAAAAAAATAGTGAACAATATTGTCATCATTTTTGATGGCATGGGTGTACATTTTAGAATATCAGACAAAATATTATCAATAAATCATATGCATTTCGATTTTTAAAGAGCTTTAATGCATTTCTGTCTCAACAAAATATCAGCTCAGATCAATTAGAAATATCAAAAAAACAACATTCATTCTTTTTATCCTTTACTGCACAGTAAGCAATGAAATAAATCTTTACATATTATCGATATAAAACAACATAAGCAAAAATTTTGATTGAACTTTTCCAATCCATTTGCAGTGTCTAATTTTTCTTATTTACTCTCTCTATTCATATTTAAGATATCGAAAATATATGTAAGACTATTTTCACTTGTGCTTCTTTTATATTAACACTCTTGAACTAACAATTTTAATCCAACATTTTTGATAGCAGCAATTCCATAATGACATGATCAGACACGATGATTTTAAAAGAAAAAAAAAGTTCAGTCATTTTTCTAATAGTTACTTCATAGATTTGAAATCTGTTTTGTATTGCATTCCTGAACTGATCTTGTATATTTCTTATTTAAAATAGAGTGGCTTCACTTATTGATTTTATAAATAGAGAGGAAACTTGATAATATTTAATTTTGTAGGAAACGACTTGATTCCATTTGTGTATTGAATAAATAAGAAAACTTGCAATTCCAATGCATAATCGTATCTGTTTAAAATTTATAAATATCATATTTTATCTTATTTGACATTCATGACAACCTTTTATATTGTGTTAACAACATCTATGTAAACTATTTTAAAATCTTTTTTCCACACATTTAACTTTTTTTTTTATCTTAAAATTTGTCAAATATTTTTTTTTATTCTCTCTGTGAGAAGACATTTTCTGACATTAGTGGAAATGAACAATTAGATTGTTTTTTTTGAAAGGTTGCAAAGGTTTTGGCCATAATTGTTCTGCCATGGTTTATTTTTTTGTCATTTGAGTAAAAAAAAAAAATGGAATAGAAAATTTTTTGGATTGTTAATCTCTTTAGTAATTTTAAAACTTACTATAACAACAATTTGGAATATATGAAGAATCAATTTTTTAAAAAAAAGTAGATAAAGAAGATAAATATTTGGCAATATTTTTTATAGTGCTAAAAAAGTAAAGCTTTATAACAATTCAAAATAATAGTTTAATCAATTCTACCGGATGGCACGACACACTTAACATGCTAGATCAACTTGAAACCTCATTACTTTATTTTCCTCTCAAGTTATTTCATTAAAATTTTAGCATTGATTAGGTGAATTTATAGGATATATATAATTGATTAACTTTCTGTTCATTTTCAGGTAGCTAATTGTGTGACACAACCAACAAAGAATTGTTGAAGTTTATCATTTAACTGACATTGCCAGAAATGTGTCAGAAAATCACTTAGGTTTTTATTGAAAGATTGATCAAGAATGATGTTGGCCATAGCCAAGTGCCAATTAAACTAAAAGTCAACCAAAACTCTTCAAATTTTGGATAATAAAATTCAATGATTCTATTTACTTTGTGGTAAAGTCAAAATATAATCCTTTGAGAAGAAAGAAAATTATGTGTGTCATCTAATACATCAGAACTTCAGTTTTATGGCACTAAAATAAGCTGGTTCAGAAATATAAGTATTAAAAACTGTTTTGGATATTATATATGTCCTTTTATATCCAACAAGAAAATTTGCTTCCAAGCTGTGACACAGTCACAAAAGAAAAGAAATGAACTGAAATCATGATGTATTAGAATTTTATACCTGCTAATAAACTTATTTACATTTATACATTTATTGAGATAAATCAGATAATCAAGAAAAAATATTGTGGTGATAATAAATGTTTACATATTTCATGTCTAATTGTTACTTGAACAAAAAAGGGATTATTTAATAGAAATCTTAATACAAAAAGATCTTTTTTTTATGTAATTTTTTTTCCAACTTTCTTGTTTAGATAGATTTTGAAAAAATAAATTGAATAGAAATTGTCTTAGACATTAGCATAGAGTTTTATGATAAAATTAGAATGCTTCTAAAATAACAATAAATTTTATGAATATATGACGGAATAATTGAGCCAATACAATTGAATATTCTATCAAATTTTCCTTGTGTATTCTTGCAAAATTAACCTTTTTTTAACTTTAAAAAGTTGATAAGAACATGTAATTCAATTAGAATGTCTTTCAGAATTATATAAATTTAAGTAAAAAAATAAAGGATTGAAGGAACCAAAAATTTGAATAATAAAGTATACATTCTATTCTGATAAACAAATCATTTTTACCAAGAATTAATGGAAATCAAGTATTTTTAAAATTCCATTCTCAACAGTTAAAATGCTATCTCTTTGAGGGTTTTGTTCTTTAATCTAAGTTCTTTGAAAATCTTATTTTTTTGTTTGAGTTGAATTTGGACTAAAACTTGCAAGCTTTTGTTATTCTAATTTTGTGACATAAATTTGGATATTAGGATTTCCTTTTCCCATTTTCCATAAATATTTTCTTGAAATATTTCTTTTTTCAGTTTCTGATATACATTTGTAAAATTGAGTATCTTATTTGAATTTATTTGAATTTTAAAGTCACTGAAAAAACTCATCCTTCCACACAACTTAAAACATGAGATTTTCTTGTGTCCAAACAGTAATTTGATTTTTGATCAATCTATATAATTAAACAGTATATCTGTAGTTGAAAAAATCATACTAATTGTTATAAATAATAAATAATTAAAGTTTGTGTGTGTGTGAGAGAAAGAGAGAAAAAATTATTTAAATTTCTTAGTGGAAGTGATATGAGACACTAAAGTTATATTAAGATTTTATTTGTATTTATTGAAGGCTTTGCATAAACAGAATATTGGTATGTCACATGAAAATATGCATGCAAAAATAACAATGAAAAAGAATAAAGAACTAAATGAGATAAAAATCAAAGATAAGAAAAATGACTCAACAAAATATTCTTTTACTAACCTTCCATAAGCCCATGTTAACAAAAGGTTATAAGTTGTACAAGGATGCATCTTAAACATCAGCTTTCCTTAAATACACATGCAGACACGTGTTTTCGAAAAGGGGTAAAAACACACACACATCTAGTGATTATTACCTATCTATTTATCAAGTGTTAGCTATTTAAAATAACTATAAAATATGCCGGGTCTATGCTATGGATGAATTTATCTCCGTGTGATAAAAGATAGAAAGAAGGGAAGTGACAGTGCAGTTAGGATGATTCTCTCGGAACAGCTACAAAAGTAAACAAGAAAGAAAGAACGGATAAAAAGAGGCTAAATTGTCTGTAATGAATTATAAACAATGCAAGTAATGCACGCCAGAGTTGTCGGAGCTTAACCAACTTTTCTCAGTTGGCACAAGAGGGCGGAGATGGGGGGGAGGAACACCAGGAAAGCTGGAGTCTAGGGGAGGGGTGGGGGGTTGTGGGAGAAGGATAGAAAAAAAAAACAAAGCCACTGATTATGTCTCGGAACAATGAGCCATTTTTACTCTGATTGGATCAACACAAATCTTTTTTCGTTTGACTTTGAGTCAATTGTTATTCGGCAAAATATCTAAATGCCTTTTTTTTGGTAGCTGGGGAGTTAAGAGGGAGTAAAAGTCTACAGTTGGTTGAGGGTCAAGAGAGGGAAAGAAAAAGTAGAAACACTGAAAAGAACATTAGATAATAAGTTAGATATTTGATGAAAAAGGCCTAACAATCTAATTAAGGATAAACAGATGAATAAGATTCCAAGTTCATTATATAAAGCAGGATGTTGAGTGGTTTGGTGAATCAATATTTCTTACATAAACAGTCTTATTGAAATTGTAGATACATCTATGTATATACATATTTGGGTATGGTATGGCATGTAAAGCTTTATAATTTATATTGTGAACACTTTTATTTACAAACAAAAACATTAAATTGTGTGCTGTCATCATGATTAAGAAATTAAATGTCTTTATAAAAAAAATGAAATTAAATGTTTTCCACCTATTATCTCTTTGCGACACACCAGCAATCATTCCATGGCTCACTAATGAGAATATAAGTCAAAAGAATTGAAATGATACTAATTATTAAACCTCATCTTAGAAATTCATACTTACAAAAAATATTGTGTATATAACAATAAAGATGAAGATAAAGTTAGAATAATTCATATATAATTATTTAGGTTATTATACAAATTATGAAGACTCCTTTCAGAAATTCAGATAAACTATTCTCCTAAAAACCAAAAAGATTTTTGAAACTATGATAGCATCATTTTGGTTGATTTGATCATATGAAAAAATTATGTATCACAAAACTTTTGCTGCATATATTATATTTACTTGGTGAGCACTAACCCAAGTTTGGCACAAGGCCATTTTTTCGTGCTCTCACCCGGGCTTTTTACATTCAGTATTACCCTTCACCTTGGTGAGCAGCTCTCCCAAGTTAACGAGCCCGATCTGCTCGAGGCTGCTAAAGTGAAAGTAATGGTCTTAACTGGGATTTGAACTCACGTAATACGATTCCAGAGTCTAAACTTTTACCAATGCTCCACCGTTGCTGCATATATGTTTATAAATCAATTACTGATATATGAGTGAGTCAAAATTAACTACACTTTCACAATAATATATCTTTTTTGTTAATTTTTTTTTTTATCTTTTTTGTATATATTTTTGCATCATTAATTTCTTCCTAACACTTGATTATTATTCAAAAGAATTCAGGAATTTACATTTTTTTTTTTTTTTTAGATAAGAAGAAAGAATATCGGTTTTCAAGGACTGTTCTAATAACCAACCAATCAAAATAGGAATCAAGTTTACCACACAAAATGCTTATCAGTTTTCCTTAGAAAAAAAAATTCATATAACAGATATCAAAATATATACATACATTCTAAATAAATATGATTTAAATTCTCTTCTTTTTTTGAGGAGCGGAGTGGGGAGGGGTCACGATTGATTTTATATCAGGGTTCAAATTTTCTATTTTCTGAATTGTAATCCAGGTCAAAAAATAATTACATTGAAAAACATTTTTTTTTTTATTTAATAGAATATTTCAAGTTCAAGGTTGGTTATTTAAAACAAAATATCCTACTAAGATGTGGACAAAAGTCCGATTAATAAAGTTAATTCCTAAATTACGAAGCCTCATCTCAAAATAAAAATAAACTATAATTGAAAAATTCTGGGTGGACGTGATTAGAAAAAACAAATAATTGGATTTATAAGACCAACAGATCCAACCATCATCGCTCTTTGGGGCCCGTGGTGCAACGGATAGAGGCGTTTGGAGTCTCTTCGGTTCTAGATGAGCACTGTCTGAAGATAGCGGTTTCAATTCCTACCCAACAAAAAACGTGGTTCGATAGACAACAACTATGGAAGGCAGTGATTACTGAGGATTCAGTGATGAGACCCAGCATCCCTACTTGGGGTTACGGTTGAAAAACACCGGAAGACGGCCTGAAGGAGACTAGGCCAAAACATAGTGTAGAAACATCAAAAACCTACTAAGATGGGGACAAAAGTCTGATTAATAAAGTTAATTCCTAAA